>JANHFN010004420.1:22968-33206 GCA_032468175.1 Toxicocalamus goodenoughensis
CCCCTCCCCCCCCCCCCCCCATTAGACTGGCTTTTCCCAGATTGTTCAAGGGAAAAAAGGGTCTTACTTTACATTCAGCTTCCCGTTTCCAATATGTTTTAGTGGAGTTTATTTGGAAATAAGCCTCGTTGGATTCATTGGTCCTTACTCCCAATTATAACCTCCGTCTGGGTGTTCATCACTGGTCCTTACATCGCGTATGATAACTGCAATTGGAGAAACCCTAGGGAATCTTTGTAAGAGAGGCGGCTTACTCTAGTCTAGGATAACCAAAACTTGGAAATCTGCTAATTGTGTAAAAATGTAGAAGCTTCATGGCTCACTGTCACAAGATATATATATTTAACAAAGGAAATACATGGCGACTTTGACTTCAGCAAGGAAAATCGGTACACAAATGTACTCGGAAGCACTAATAGGAAACAAACCCAGTCTCTTTTCCGTCCCATTCTTCCCTAGAGCTTCCTTCTAGTTAGCAGTACTTTTTATTAACCCTTTCCCTTTTCTTCAGTTTCGATTTTCTTGGTCAAAATTCAAGCGTTTCTCTAGATCCTCATTCATATCACGAACCCACTTCAAGACTAGTTAATTCAGTTCTTGCAATACCGGGTAGTCTTTTCTCCAGGAATAACCAAATCTCAAGATTCTAGATTGGCAAAGATTTTTTGGCTGGTAGCCCGGACAAGCCTTTTAATAGGGTGTATTCCAGGCAGAGAAGTTATGGAAAGGATGGGTCACTTGGGAAGTGATTCTGGTCTTTTTACCATTTATTTTATGGTAAAAGTGGATTTTGTTTCTCTGGGGAGTAATGAATTTTCTGTGGTTGAAGGTCTGTATTCACTTTTTGTGTGTGTTTTCTTATGCTCCTCTCAACTTTGGCAGTTGCTTGGCTGAATTAAACATTTCAGTTTGATTCATTAAGCATTTCCACCTGTGCATTTCATTTTGCTTTTTTGCCTAAGACAAAACTTGGGAAATGCCCAAGAGGGGCACAGGGGATGGCTCAACAAAGTAGCTTTAAGGAAGCCATATTATGAACCTCAAAATTACAGAAATGGGCAATAATGGCAGGCACACCTTGTTCATGCTGAAGTGCCCTTGTGATTCCCATCTGGCTGTCTATATGCTGAGGGGAAGCAGCAAAGGAAAAGGAAGAAAGAAATCCCCTGCCATTCTGTATTGAGTGGCGAACCACCTGTACAGTTATTGTACCTGAGGGGCACCATTCCCCTCAGGGGAACCCCATCAAATCCATTAATGGAGAATCAAGAGAGGAGCAAGAGATATGTCATTTTAGCCAAGGTTATGATGGGATTGCTTTGGCAAGACAAGGACAGGTAAATCGTGCTTTAAATCAGTAAAATTTAAATGGAGAAGTGATCACACAGACACCTGCCTGAGTTCATAGAACTTCCACATTCTTCATCAAAAGTCTTTTGACAAGTGCAGGTCTGCTCCAAACTAGTGTGGGATTCTAATTAATTCAAAATTATGTTGACTTCCAAGCAAGGATACCACAAAAGCTTCGCAGTTCAGTTCTTCGTGGATCTACTCAGAAATAACTCCCACTGAGTTCAGATGGATTATTTCCCCATTCACCCCAAACAAGTGACACATTGCAGCATTAGACCTCAGCCATACAAATGAACAGAAACCATAATTTATTATCTATAATACAAGTTATTAGATTAAAAAATACTCTCATTACAGATTACTGAGCTATGTGAGCTCAGAGAGAGAAATTCAACCCTTGATATTTCAGAGTCCAAGATTCACTATCCAGTTTGGCGATTCTTCAAATTAAAGTCATTGAACTCAAATAGGTTATACCTTAAATGTATGGCATCAATCCATCCCTACCCCACTGTGGATCATAAACCAGATCATAAACCATGCTGAGTATGCTAGGTGAATACATCGCATTGTGGTTTGGACCATAAATCCTGACGAAGCAACCGCGGTTTAGCGCGACATGCGGAACAGTCTCTTTCCTTTCCTTCCTCTTTCAGCAGCATTTCTGACAGAATGGCCATCCAGTCTCTTCTTGAAAGCCTCCAGTGATGAAGCTCCCACAATTTCTGAAGGCAACTTCTGTTCCATAGGTTGATTATACCCATTGTCAGAAAATTTCTCCTTATTTCCAGGTTGAATCTCTCCTTGATCAATTTCCATCCATTATTCCTTGTCTGTCCTTGGAAAATAGCTCGACCCCTTCCTCTCTGTGGCAGCCCCTCAAATATTGGAAAACCGCTATCATGTCTCCCCTGGTCCTTCTCTTCACTAGACTAGCCATGCCCAGTTCCTGTAATTGTTCTTCATATGTCTTAGCCTCCAGTCCCCTTAATCATCTTTGCTGCTCTTCTCTGCACTTCCTTTGGGTCTGGGATAATTGACAGGGCTGAGCTTTGGGGAGGTTATCAGCCCTTGGCTGTTTTGCATCCCGGAAGAGTCCCAGCCCTGAGGTTTTCTTCGCAACCAGGTTCCAGCCAGTTTGGCTGTAAAACCGACGGGAAGACCTGCCCTTCACTGAATCCAGCAAAGCAGGCAAAGAACTCTGGGAGCATCAGGACCTTTCTTGCCTCTCCTCAGACTTCATTCATTCGGCTGTGAGGTTTTTCTTACTGGCCTGGAGCTGGCCTGGTCATCCGCCACCGGGAGGCTGCTGGGCTGCTCGACAGCGAGGAGAAACTACGAAATTGCATTGGGGGGGGGGGGAGGGGGCAGGTGAAAAGCCCGGTCTGCTCAGGCAAGCCTGGCCGTGGGCATCCATTTTGTTTTTGGTCAGGCCCACTTCCACTGTTCTACAGAAGTGGCGAGGACTGAATGTTATATAGAATCTGGGCCGTGGACGTCCCAGGAAAGCAGCACTTTTGCTTTCGTCTTTAAAGTGTAGCTTCTCAGAAGTAATAAAATACTGTTCATCTGCCTGTTAAACTGCCAGAGTCACCTTATAGGAGAGATGGGGAAGAGATAGGAGAAATAGACATTTAAATAACTCCTATTAACGAGGAAGGCCCTCTTAATTTATTAAGTGTTTCTGCTGCCAGTCTCCTCCTATAAGATGATTCTGGGTGGTTTACAAAAAGCAGATTAACTATTCTGATAAGCGACACTTTAGAGAAGAAAACAAAAGGTCTACGACAACTCACCACGGCCAGTTCGCTGCAGGATACCTTGCCATGGCCAATTCGCCATGGGACAAGAGTTAGACTAATATCAAAGAAATAGTGAACTAGAATCATTAAAGAAAGGATGCCAAAGGAGGGACAAAATGAAATGTGAATGGCAAAAATTAACATATTTTTTAAAAAGTATTATAAATAATTAAATTGAATAGTTGAATTGCAGCACAGTGAGTTGTCCCATGGCAAGTTGGCTGGGGCGAGTGGTCCCATTCCGTTCTGGGAGATATGGCAGAGCAGATACCTTCTTGCACAAACTGGAGTACAAAATAGAGCTAAGGTGTGTCTGAAGTTGAAATGCTATTCTGCTTTCAAATAATTTATCTTTCCTGGGGTTAATACTCTTTGTTTCCCCATCCTGTGTTTTTACCATGGAATATCAGGGATGGCAAACCTTTCTAATGTAGCTGTATTGCAAGTGCTTTCATCCCTTCTTTTTGGTTATGCTGGCTTGTTCAGTAATGTTTGAAAGGCTACGCAGTACTTTTCTGCATGACTCCACACCAAAATACATGCCAACTCTAGGAAACTTCACAAAACAGTGTTTTAAAGGCAGGGTTCTGGCAGAGATAGTGTGAAGGTCCTAAGGGACTTCAACTAGCAAGTCAGCACCAATGCCACTTGGATAACAAATGTTCACATCTGAAGTTATAGTGAAGAAGGCTATATTAAACCTTAACTGACATTTTAAGATAAAAGGAAGTGGGTGTGTTTGTTCTCTTTTCTTTGGCCATTGTATTAGAACACATTTGTGTGGGTATAATATATGTTTAATCTTCAAAAACAAACAGAGTTGTCACAGGAAGAAAAACATGTTCTTTAAGGGTGGGGTGGAACTAAATTTAAGGGTGTCAAATTACTGGGAGATAGATTTGAATTAAGAGTTTAACAGGGTCCGGAAGGAAACAGACCCAATCTTAGTAATCCCTCAAGAATGCTCTAACCTTAAATACCTTATCCTATTAGCCATTGTTTCATCTTAGTCTTATGATTCTGATATTTTTGAATGAAGATACATGCTGGTCAGGAGCATCCCTGTTCATCAAACAGCCTGGATTTTATTTATATACTGCCCACTATATTGAAGTGATATCTCAAATGAAAATATGGATAAAAAATGCACATATAAAGTATTTATTAAAAAGTTGGGAATGATTTTGCTCCTCTAAAAAAGATTCATGTTGAGAAAGCTTGGGTGAAGAGATCAGTTTTCAACAGGCACTTGAAAGGTGTTATAGAAAACACTTCCTCCCCACCCAAATTTCAGGAGAAAGAGTTAGTAGAAGAAAATCTACCACAGACAACCTTGGGAAAGCTTTCAGTGTTTCTTGTTACATACAGTGGAAAATTTCCTGAAGATCTTTACCAACCAGGGCCATCATAGTGAAAGATGATGGGTATCTTCTTTACATCTACTAGTTGGTGAAGTCTCCTGTGATAACCAAAACCTTGACCTTTATTAAATAGCTAATTGGCAGTGATGTAGTTATTTCTACAAATGTGTAATGTGCATGGCCACTATCCACTACTGAGAAACCTGACTGATGAGTTCAGCATCAGCTGTACCTTTGAAATCAAGGCCACAGAGTGCGTTATATTTGTGTTATATAACTCTATGAAATTATATTCTATGTTAGGTCATTGGTATGCTACTCCTAGGATTGCCTACACTCACCAGTAGCAGCAATCTGGCAGAAGTTTTATTCAGCTCTATCTGAGCATCTTTTTCAGTGGAGAGACTAAAGATTAGACTTTGGGTTTTTTGCATGGAAAGCATTGCTATCTAAGGTTTGAGCCATGAATTACTGTTCATGGCTAATGCCAGATAATTACTGCCAGCTAATTATTGTTCTGGGGAAGCATCGTATCTCAACAGCATATATGACTTTCATTTTAAAAAAAAATTCTTATTCCATTAGAATATTATTCTGACAGCCAGGTCTCTCAATCTTCAGCCTTTTGGTTCTAAGGGATGCACATTATAATTGAACTTTGGGTCGCCTTTGTCCCACAGTGTCTACCACGAAACCTCCAAATGCAGAGTTTCTCCCATCTGTTCTACATTGCAGCTTTGTCAAATCCCTCTTCCATTTCCTTTGTCCATCCTGCCAGGTCTAGTCAACTGCAAGATCTTCCAGTGTTGCAATGTCTTAAAAAATTCTCCAAGCATTTCTTCCTCTTCGAGCTAGAATCTCTTACTTGGCGAGATTGTTGCTTTGTTTGTCTTGGTTAAAGTGCAAGCTTTTTTGTGTGTGTGCACATACGGTCTTATTGCAATACCACTTCCTTGGATTTAGCCCTTTTCAAAGACCTAATTAGCAGACTGCCATAGCAGAAATTGGAGAGGGAAAGCTGCTGTATTAACATATATTAATTTGTTCACGTTAAAAAAAGGATACATTTTGCCAAGCATGGTGCTTCTCCTTGACTCATCTGAACTTGCCAATAATCAGAACTACATTGCAGCTAAGTACTGTATTATTCTCTCTCTCTTTTTGCTCCACGGGATGTACCAATCATAGTCTTAATTCCCTATAAACCTCCTCTTTTCCTCTCCCAAAGCTGCAGCTTCTGTGCCCAGGTCCTTCTTTCCAAACTTATACATTCTCTGGAATACACTATAATAGAATGGGCAGTCACTTAGCTTTCTTGCTATTAGTCTTAAAATAGGATGGATTTGAACAGGAAGCTGTCAATCTCAATCTAGTATTATTACTCCTTGCCATTGCTTGTTATCAGTGTATCTTTGGATTACTTAAGTTCAACATGGCATCATTTTCACATACCCTTTCCTACCCCCATTCTCATAGTAGAAACACTTAATGTCCCTATAAAGATTTTAATTGCTGGCCCACACTGGCAGTCCAGACTAACAATCCAAGGGGACAGTGGATCCATGATCCTTTAAGTGCTCTCAACACAATACAAGCAATAGTTTCTAAATCTGTTTCTTATCGGATTGCCAAGCTGCATCAGACCATAAGATGAATGAATTGATTTCTATTGAGGTACAGTTGACCTTTACAAGTGTTAAAAGCTATACAGTCAGTCACTGTGTAGCTTTATAGTGTCTTTAGAAGGTCAAACTATTTTAGAAGGTCAAACTATTTTCCAAAGCACTAAAAGGCAAGATGAGAAACTGGATGGAAACTAACTAAGGAGCGAAGCAATTTACAACTAAGGTGAAATTTCCTAATGGTGAGAGCAATCAACCAATGGAATAGCTTGCCTTTGGAAGTTGTGGGTGCTTTCCACAGTTGGAGGCTTTCAAAAAGAGACTGGACAGCCATTTATGTGAAATGGTATAGAGTCTACTGCTCGTTTAGAGGATTGGGCTGGAAGACCTGCATGGACCGTTCCATCTCTATTATTCTATGTTCTATGTTCTAGGCATTGGAAAGTTGTTCATCCTTCTGAATGAACATGATTCAGGGGAAACATAACCATGTTTCCTATGTGATCTGACTCGGTGGTGGGAGCAAGAGGAAAGAATATAGAAAAATGATTCTCAGAGACTTAAGAAAAATGAGAGTGATGATAGGTGAGCATCTGCTTAGAAAAGACCTGCTTGTTTAGAATGTGTGGTTTTTGCATACACTTATTTATATATTCGCACGGCAAAGGCAATGAATTTAAATCTATAAGCATGACTGATTTGAATACATTTGTGAACTATGTTTTTGCTGGCAGTCGGGATTCTACCTTCTCTTGTTCATTTGCAGCCTCTGGAAAACTCAGCAAGCAGGCTAACATGCAAGAAAGAGGGGAAAGAGGAGACAGGCAAAACCAACCAGGCCTTACTTGCCCCTTAAGATCCTCCTGATTTACTTTGGCCAAAATCAGGAACAACCTTTGGCCAGATTTGAAGCAGAGCAGATTTGTCATTTGTATGCTTATCTAGAAAGGGAAAAGCAAGATCAATATTGATGAAGGGATGTAGAAATCCTGCTTTTTTTAATCGTGATATTTCACTCGGTCCTAATAAATGTATTTCCATACTTGGGAATTTTTCTGAACGTTTCTCATAAATCATTCAGTGATCATAAAACTTATATGGAAACTGGAGTTTTACACTTTGAAGATAATTTCCTTCAGCAACTGAGTAACGTGACTGTAGCATTTTCCCCCCTTAGCACACCTATCTCATATTTATTTTCCTCCCATTTCTCTCTCTTTTCTCATTCTCTCTCTTTTCGCTCTCTTCCTAGGAAGAAATCTCAGTATTTTGCTTCAGTCAGCAGATAGATCACAGTAACTGAGGGATTTCTGTGCTTTCAAAAATAAAGAATCAACCCTTTCTCACATATCTTTATCTCAGCATCCTAGCTGTAACTTCCATGAAAAATAGGAAAGTCTAATTCAACTAAATTCATACTTTTCCCTACCTTCTTGATCAAGCTCATGACCAAGGCAGACTTTATGGTTTTAGGACCAAGAAAACTTTTCTCTTTTTCTCTCCCCTTTAATATCGATCATGAATGAATGAATGATCCTTAGAAGTGATTTCTAGCGTTTTCTAGCATCGCGCATCCAATATTTTGATAATATAAATGATCTTCATTGCAGCTGTGACTGAATGACACCATATTTAGTTATGAAACAGTAGTAAGGAAATGCTACCTTCATAAAGGATTCCTGTGAAAAGATGAACTATGTTTTATAAAGCCTGTAAAAAAAAAGTGTGGCAGCTATTAAACTAAAGCAAAAAGGGAGAGTAGCCAAAGTCTAACATTAAGGACTGAAGCCAAGAAGTGTAACACAAAGGGAAAAGCAGGAAGTCAGGTGAGGACTTGGAGATCAGCAGGGGCTGATCAGCAACAGAGATGTTAGTAACTGGTTTTCTATAACGAAGCACAGAATGTAGGAAACACTCAGAAGTCAAAATCCTATCCCAGGAAGAGGGATAAAATGTGAATCCTTTGCAAACTTGGTGGGCTACTCATGATTGTCACATAGTGACAGAAAACTTATTCTACTCATTCAAAGGAATTGACCCAACAAAAAGAGTGAAGTGATTTACTTCATGTAGTTATTTTAAAGACTTATATAATCACCCATCTTAAGAAACGCAATTCTGGACAGCTCACAATTGCTCTGTATATAAAATAAGTAAATAAACTTTTAAAGAAATTCATGAACAGAAATTTCGGTAAGATTAAAAGGGGAAAGGAATAATAGTGACACCATTTTAATGGTTATGTGGATTTCAATATGAATCTATCTGATTCAAATCCAGGCACATTTTTGAGCTTCCCAAAAAATCTTCAACATATTGTACTTGAAATTAAAGGGAAATATTGTACTGATGATAATGTTGAAGCCTTACCTATAATCAGTTTCAAGCATATAGGTTAGAGTTAAACACAGAAATAATGCTAGATTGAATCATATTGTATCAAACACTATCTCAAGCTTTCTGGGAAGGAGAAGAAGCAAATTATTATTGATCATATACTTTTGGAAATTAAAAGCTGCTCCTTTTAATGCAACATCATTGTGCTGTCCAGACAGTTTAGAGTTAATGGGATTTGGGATAGTT
This sequence comes from Toxicocalamus goodenoughensis, assembly GCA_032468175.1. Lineage (NCBI taxonomy): Eukaryota > Metazoa > Chordata > Lepidosauria > Squamata > Elapidae > Toxicocalamus > Toxicocalamus goodenoughensis. The sequence goes on from JANHFN010004420.1 coordinate 31,690, forward strand.
AGGAATTGCGAGCTGTCCCCTTAAGGGAATGCATCATGGTAAATGTAGTTAAGGTATCCTGGGAAATGTAGTCCATGTCATGTGGTCACATCTATAATCCGGATTGGTCACTAAATTGACCCTTGTTGGGTTGGAGGAGGCTCCCTCCCTCTTGCCTGAATCCACCATACGATGCAGCTGCTTCAATCTTCATGGGGATGAGGGTTTATTATCTTTCTACACCACAATTCAGATATGCCAAGGATTGGACATTAAGAAGAACCTCGTGATAAATGTGATTTGATAAGGATGCCTGAGGAACCAATAAAAAAGACTTTGTGTGGATGCTTTGTGGAGTTACTCTGTCTGCTTTATGCCATCCAGACAGTAATAAGCAGAACAGTAGAAAGATATAATAAATCTTGATTCCTGGAAGAAGTAGAGTGAAGCAAAAGTAATTTGAATTTTATGATAAAGACAAAGATATTTTGAAGCCAGGAGTAAATGTGCATGCTATTCCTTTGTACCTCAAACCTCATTGTGGATGCAGGAAGAGGCAAATCCTCCCTCCCCTCTCTTCATCAAGAGAATCTTCTCTGTCTCAGGTTACATCTCTGCTAACTTAAAAGGAACTAATTGTGCAAACAAAGGGAGGAGCCAGGTATTACCCACGTACCCCTGTCTTCCCTCAGTTACTACCTACAAATTCCTTTCAAATGCAGATGAAGAGTCAAAGGTAGTATCTTCTTGTGTTCTAAAAGAAAAGCTAAATCTGCTCTGCTCATTCAAACTGAAAAGCTTAGTGTTTCTCAAGCTCTAGTCTGCTTCAAACAGGCAATTAAGAGAGGCCCTGTTTTTCTTTAGCCATTTTATTGGGGGTCGTAATTCATTACTGAAAGATGGTCTTCAAAGCAAAGAAGCCCATTCCTCCCTCCCAAGACACAAAGCTAATTCAAACAGCTATATGAGGAGCAATTTCTTTTTTGATTAAAAGCCCAGAGTTTATCCATCTTATATCTATACTAGAAAATTTAAAAGTATAACACTGCATGCAACCTTTGGAGTGCTGTATTTGTTTAATGAATTTCTCTTCCAGCGAGTAAGTAATAAATTCCTTTGGGGCTCACCCCCCCTCCCCAGACTTAAACAAAGCATCCCACAGCACCATCTGGTGGTCTAGGATAAATTTCCCAGAGAATTCAAAGACTTGTCTGCACATTTTTATAAGAACTTGTTTACAAATTTTTATAAAAATTATAGGAAGTTTCCCAAATTTAACCAGTGTTTAACCAATGAAAATTCTGTTGTTTTTTTGCAATTATTGTGTAAACATTAAGCAACTTAATGCAAGATTCCAATACTACTTGCAACCTAACCTGTGCTTAGCAACAGTGTCTTCCAGACCTAGCCAGCAACACTAACGGGCAAACCTGTGTTCTGCTCTAATGTCTTTCAGACTTAGTGACAACGCCTCCTATAGCGCCCATTTGTGTGGCAAGCAACACTGTTAGGCAAACCTGCGTTCTGCTCTAATGTCT
>JANHFN010004420.1:59909-83201 GCA_032468175.1 Toxicocalamus goodenoughensis
GATGACGGTGAGAGCGAGCGGAGCGGCGGCGCTGGGGCCCCGCGGGGCGGGCGGGCGGGGCGCTCCCGCCCTCTGCCCTCCCCCCACGAGCTGCAGCAAACACAGGCACGTGGGGGCGGCGGCGGGACACCGTGCGGGGAACGCCTGGCTTGGCCGGAGCTTATCTGCGGAGAGGTCCCGCGGCGGGAGGGGGGGTCCCTGTCCCCGCCGCCACCTGCCGGTCTTCGGGGCTTTGCCAGAGCTACCTTCTTTCGCCAGGCAAGCGCAGCCAGTTGCTCGTTGACCTTGGCCGGAGGCTCTCGCCCTCGGCCAGCTGTCCCCGGGGTTGCAGGCGAGGCGGGGCGGCGGGGGGTCTCCTTTGCTTTCTAGCCGCCCGCTTCGCCGAGGACCGACCTCCCGCCCGGGCCCGGCTCGAGTGTCCCGGCAGGGATGCGGCTCGGTTCGCTAAAGGCGGGGGCGGGCCAGCGAGTTCGCCCGGGGTGCCGGTCAAATGCTTTGGTGACCCGGCCAGCCGGCCGGCGAGACCTTCCATGCCTCGCCTGGTTCTTTGTAGATTCTGGAGATTCCCCGCTAAAAGGCCGCCCGTTGCGGGACTGAGCAAGAGGCCAGCCCGGATGTGGACATTGCAGTCCCACTTTCATTCCAGTGGACGGTGGGCTTTCTGTTTGGAGGGCCCGTGTCTGGAGAGGCTGCCCCCGGTCCCTGGCCAAGGAGCTGCTTTGGGCGCCACGAAGCTTGAGCTTTCTCCCTCTGTCCCGTCCCCCTCTGGTGTGTGTGTGAGAGGGAGGAAGGGAGGGAAGTTCTTCCTGGTCAAGTGCTGAACTTCGCAGGCATTAAAACCCACAGATTTCAGGGCAGGAATCCTGCCACCTTCCTTTGCCCCCTGACCTTTTCTGCATAATGCAGCATTGAGAACTCCTGCCTGACTTGGAGTTTGCTCTTCTGGGTAGAGGAGGAGCACTTTTTGGTCTGCAGTGCCTGGAAGTTGGGATGATCCCCCAGAGAAGTTGCTGTTGGGGATCAGGCTACCATCTTAGCCCCCCCCCCAATTCTGCTTCCTGGAGGGTTTTCTCGAGATGATGTCTGCCTGGGCTGGAGTCCCTTCTCTGGGGGTTTCTTCCCTCTGGGGGGGGGAGTTCTGGGAAGCCACTCTTCCTTCCCGCAAAGGGGACGGGAATTGTGCCCATGGTGCCTTGGGAGCTGCAGGGCCCATCCCGAGGCTGGCTGCTAGTTGTGAGGGGGGTACCAAGCTCAGGTGCAGGTGCCAGGCAGCTGGAGGAGGGCGGGCATGTGGCCTAAGGCTTGAGGGATGTTGCAGTGGTGCCTCTCTGCCGTCCTCATGGTTTGGGGAAGAGGCCTCAGCCCAAGGCAGCAGAAGAACACTGCGTGGGCTGCCCCTCTCCCAGCTAGGTGGCAGCCACCTGGTATGCAGGAGCCCCCTTGGGAGCCCCTCCCCTTTCCCTGCAAGCTGCTTCAGGTGTTTAGCCCTGAGGCCTCTTCCCTTTGCTTTCTGCTGCTTCCTCTTTCTGACTGGGCCTCAGGGCAGCTCAGGAGGGCTTCAGCTGAGACCTGCTGGTGGCTGAGGGCCAGGCTGAGTTGCTGGGGATGGGCAGAGGCCAGCTGACAACCTGCCTGTCAATTCCCCACATTCGCATCCAGTCATGAAAGGCCCCTTCCTCCTCCTCCTCCTCTCCTTCAACAAGTGAGGCTCCGTCCTGGTGGCTGAACAGAGGGCAGCCGGAAGGGGCACTGAAGCCCAGCTCCCTGGGGGCTCTGGGCCATGATGTCCAGAGAGCTCCCTTCCTGCTGCTGCTCCCTGGCAGTTGGGCCTGCGGTTTTTCGCTTTCTCTAACTCACGGCTGGTTTCTCTGAATCACCCCCCCCACCCCCGCCTCAGGCTGCTGGGGCTTCCCCTGAGGGGAGACACTGCTGGGCCTCCACCCAGCCGGTGGCCCTGATGCTGGGGAAGCCGCCTCCCCCCATTCTGATGGCGCTGCAGGAGAGGAAGTGGGGAGCCTCCTGGTTTGCCGAAGGGTGCAAGTCCCCAAGGTGAGGTGAGTGGGCTTTCCCCCCTCCTTGGAGTCCTCCCACTCGGCTGCTCTTGCCCCTTAGTCCTGCCCAGAGGCCCTTTCCTCAGTCTCCCTTCTGGCCAAGGTAGCTCACTCCTGCCCCTGTCCATCCCCCCCTGCCCCCTGGAGGACCTGTCCTCCTTTGGCCCCCGTTCTGTTGGGGGTGGGGAAGGAGGAGCTGGCGATACTTCTGGAGGAACAGCTATCCTTGTGGCCCCCTTGCCCCAAAGCCAGAGGTTTCCAGCAAGGAGGCCCAGCAGCTCTCTTGGAGGAAGAGACCCGGGAGTCGTTGGGGGTGGGAAAAGAGCAAACGGGGCCCTGGTTCACGGTTCAGTGCAACTAGGCCGCTCTGTCCTCCTCCTGCTAATCCAGTTGGACCCTTGCCTGTTCCCAGGGAAGGCATCCCCACGAGCTCCTGAGCCTGGCACTCTGCCACCCTAGCTCTGGCTGGGATGCTGCATTCCAAGGCCACACCTGCTGAGAGGCATCAGGCTGATTGATGGGCATGGAGGTCACCTCTGTCCTCCAGATTGGGCCCCCGCCTCAGCCCCCCCCCCTCCACTCTTGGTCCTTTCCTTTATTACTCATTATTAAATTTACCCGCCACACACCTCCCCGTGCAGAGCCCACCCCGCCATGTTGCCAGTCCAGGGAGGACACCACTTAGCCCAGTCCTGGCTTAGAGGGAGGAGCTGCCGCCTGTCTGGACCCAGATGGCAGCGCTGTGGGGAGGGGGCCAGCCACAAGGACGTGGGACTGAGCTGTGTGCAGAAGATGCCCGTCGCCCCCAAGCTCTGCCCAGGGTGCCAGGGAGCACATCTTAATGCCCGGGAAGGTGGACATGAACCTGAGCCTCTCTGGTGCTGGTCCAGCCTCTGTCCTGCACTGGGAGAACTAGAGGAAACCCTAATTCAGAGCAGCCAATGCTCCCTGGGGAATGCTGGTTTGTGAAACGGCTGTGGGATTCAGGTCTGCAGCAAGTGGGGGAGGGAAAATACCCCAATAATAGGCCAGGGGCGCGCACAAACACACACACGAGAGAGACTGTCCTGGAGGGAGAAGCTCCAGGGAGCCCCTATGAGGGAGCCTGGGCCAAGGGAGTCAAGAACATGCAGTCAAGAAGCGCTAATGCCATTCGGGGTGCCTGGACCTCCTGAGTACCAAAGGGGGGGGGTGTATTGCCCCCTGCTGGAGGTGGGCTGATGCCGGATGGGGGCTGTGCTTATGGGGGGAGGGGATGCTGTGCCCCCAGTGGGAGCATTGAGAATTGACAGCCCCAGAGCCCTGCCAGGGGTAGGGGAGTGGGGGCAGTCACCCTTCCTTGCTTATGGAAAACGCGAGTCCCACTGGCCGCTTTCAGGGGTTGGTCCTCTGTACTATCCCTCAGTCCTTCCCGGGGGGGGGGGGGTAAGTAATCCAGAGCTGCTTGTGAATCTCCAAGAAAGGGGCACCCTGGACATATTCTGAAAACATTGGCCCTCTTTCCGTGGGTCAACCACCCCAGTTTGGGGGCTCCGAGCCCTTAATCCCACCACTTCCCACCTGGGTAGCTATCAGTGGCTATTGGGGTGGAGAGCAGGAAGTCATTCCTTCCTTCACTAGGCCCTCCCCTTGCCCCCCAGCTGGCCTGAGGAGGGAGCCCTGGTCTACCTGGAAATGGTGCCAGGCGGCTCCCTGGTTCCTCAGCTTGCCCTGTGCAAACCCCGGAGGACCTGCCTGCAACTCCCCTCTGGTTCACCAGGTGTCACGGGTCAGGAAGACACTCAGGGAAGCTGGGGTGGAAAAGCCTCTTGGGCACCCGGCTGCGGTCTCACCTTCCAAGAACCCCTGTGGTGCAGGCTTTGGCTGATGTGATATCTGCCTTTGCTCCCCTTCCCCACCTTATCTCTGCCCTGCAGGCTGGCACGTGGGAGGGAGCCGTGTGGAGGGAGCCGTTGCACTTGCAACAGCACTTGGACTTCGAGGCTGCCCAATAGCACTTGGGGAGGGGTTACGATGTCAAAGGATTATTTGTCAATTGCCCCCAACAATCTGGCTCCTCATTTTACTGACCTCAGAAGGATGGAAGGCTGAGTGAACCTTGAGCCCCATCAACATCGAACTCCAGGCTGTGGGCAGGGTTAGCCAGCAATACTGCACTCTACCACTGCCCCACTACAGCTCTAGGGAGAAGGGCCCCCTCTGCAGCCCGTAACAGGCCTGGAGTTTGGTGCCCAGGCAAGGCTGGCAACTGCTCTGGCCCTGGGCAAGTGACTCCTTTCCTTCCCCCCTCCCCGCAGTGACTAAGGGCTCTTGCAGGCTTGCTCGGTGTCCACTCCCCTCCCTTTCCATGTCCTAGCCAGCAAGCAGTCACCTTGCAGGATGTGGCCCTGTAAGTGGCCCTGGGCTGGTGTGGGTCCCCTCCCCTGTACCTTCTGTCAAGAACCAGGCCAGGAAGGAAGAGAAGTCCAGCAGCTGCAGGAGCAGCTATTGGACGGGGCTTCCCTCCCAGATGCCGCCGGACTCGGGGCAGGACAGCGCTGTGGCCGGAGTAAAGGCGCCTGCTTCGTGCGCCCTGACAGGGCCTGCAGCCAGCGCGCCTCTATCGGCCACGCCGGTAATTGCAGGCGGAGGCAGCGTTTGATTCCCGAGACTTCGGTCGCGTGGCCGGACTACAGAGGCCGCCTTGTTCGCGGATTCCCCTCTTCGGACGGGTCAGGCGAGCGCGATGCCCGCAAGCAGCGTGATTGAAATGTGCTGCGTCAATGTGTGCTCAGCTGGTCGTGGGAATGCAGCCGGCCTCCCTTGATCGCTCCGGGGTCGAGAGGTGGTTTCCCTCGACCCTTCACGAGGAAGGAACCGGCGGCCGGGCCCGCGCTCTCCCCACCGGGGCGGCTGCCAAGTTTGGCGCTCCGCACAAGTGCGGGACGGGCTTCGGGGGTAGCTCCCCCGCAGGAGTCTCCCGAGCGACCCCGCCGGCGGGTCTGGGCCTCGCGGGGCCTCCGAGGCAGCGGCGTAGGGCTCTGGGCGCTGCCCGTCGAAGGACGCCTAGGCGGGCTCCGAGGGGCTGCCGCGAAGCGCCCGACGCGGCCACTGCCAAAAGGCCGGAGCGGGCGCGGCGAGGGGCGGGCGCAGGCCGGCAGGGCGGAGCTCCCCGCTGCCGCTTGGCGGGGGCAGGAAGCGGCGGCGGCGCGGGCGGGAGGGTTGCCATGGCTGGCGGCGGCGGCGCCATGGCCGAGCCCTCGGTGGCCGCGTACTTCGCCTACAAGCGGGCGGTGCTGCTGGGCGGCTCGGAGTGGCTGAGCGCGCCCGAACTCCACTGGCAGCGCCTCCTGCGCAGCCGGCTCTGCTGCCTGGGTGAGTGGCCGAGGCGCGCGCAGCAGGGCTCGCGGGAGCGCCCGGGATGGCCGTGTGGGCCGCGAGCGGAGCTTGCCCGGCCCGGATCCTGCAGCTGAGCGGCCGCCTCCAGCACTGCCGTTCCCAGTGCTCGCCGGTCCGGGTATCCTGGCGGCGCCGCTTCTGCCTGCAAGTCCTTTCGCTGTGGCCAGCCTTCGGCCGGAAAAGGCGGGGAGGGGCCCGGTCAGCTGGGGCGTCTATCGCGTAGCTCCGCCTCCGAAGCGAAGGGCTGGGGAGGGGGGGGGTTCGGCCGCGCTGAGAATGGGGCGACCCCGCCGCCTCTCCCCTCCCCGGCCGGGGCGAAGGCAGGGAATGCCTCCCTCCTCCTCCAGAAATTACAGCGTTGGGCTGGCGCCGTCGCCGCACCCAAAAGTGGGCCAAGTTGGCAAGGCGGCTGTGTGGGTGGGAATCCCCTTGGATGGGGTCGGTGTGGGGACGGGGAAGAGCCCCTTGTGCCCGAGGGTGGCAAATGCGCCTCCCTCCCCTGGAGAGAGTCTGGCTGCAGGTCTGGGGAACTTGCATTTCTGGACTTGGGGGAGCTGCCCACCTTCTTCGGCTGCAGGCGGAACTGCCACGGGTGCATAGCGTGCAAAGGGGCGGAGGAAGGAGGGGGGCAAGCCGCGGCCCTTCCCCAAGGCTCTTGGCCGCCTGTGCCCTGCCCAGGGAGGAGGCCCTGGAAACTGGCAATTCGGGAGCCTCTGGAAAGTTCTGCTTGCCAGATTTTGGGAGGGATGCAATGAGGAAAAGACCAGAAGGCGAGGCTGGAACATTTGGGACTCTTCAGCTTGGAAAAAGGCAGCAGGGTCAGAAACGTGGACAAGGGGGCAGCTCTCTCCTCCTTTCAGAGGGTCAGGTGCCTTTCTCTGGCTAGGCGGCCAGCCAGAATGTAAACAAGTTGTGCATCTGTCCCAGCCAGAGGTTGTGCAAGTGGGCTCAGGTTGTGGCAGTTAGTGAGAACTCTTTTGAGGAAGAAGTCCTTCCTGGCGGCTGGTCAGGCTTGGACTGAGACAGGTGATGATCCAGAGGAGAAGCCACTTCCAGGCGACTTTTGATTTTGTTCTCAGCCCCCACCCCCCTGCAGAATCTTGTCTCCTTGAAGCCTTGGGCTAAACCTCTGAATGGGAGCGAGCCTGGGTGAATGGGGAGCCCTGGGAAGTTACTGGGTCTACAGAGGCTAGTGCTGGTGCGTCACTGGCTCCAGTGCCAATCCAGCAAGCCGGGCTGTTTGGAAAGGAGGTTTTGCCAGCTGGGGGGGGGAGAGTTGCGGCTCTCCTACCCCCGCCCTGGATACCTCTTATCTTCAGCCACCTCTACGGGGTGGCCTCAGCCCCAAAATCTTCAGATCTGGGGCACTCCAGCGAGGAACCCAGACGGGGAATGTGGAGCCCCACAAAAGCCCGTCTGGTGGCAAGGCTAGCACCGGAAGCAGTCCGGGACTCTAGATATTTATGAAGTCATCTAAATTCTTGCATTTTGATAGAGAAAATATTTCTTACAGGTATAAATCAAACACTCTTAAGCAATTCCTCTTCTAGCAGTTCTTTGCTTTCTAAAAAAATCATTGGATTGTTTACAGACTGAATTATTCCTATAACAGATCCATTTTGGATAAATTAATCACAGTTAATTTATATCTTACCGATTTCAATGAATCTGCTGATAATTTGACTTAAGACTGGATCTTACCAATAGTATAATTCTATATTACAGTTTCAATTTACTGAGCTATGCTTCACATTTTAACTAGAGTTCTTTGAAATTCTGTAATTTCAATTTCTGTAAAAAAAAACTATCACCAATGCCAAGGAGGCACTTGCATTTAAATTTGGGGTGGGAGGAGAGAATGGAAGTTAGGCTGTTAGAAACATTTTAGAGTTTTAATAACCTGTTCATAATGGAAAGAAGAAGAAAAACACTATTGCATAAGGTCTCTTGGAAACATGATTCTTCTTCATTATGTATAATGGAACATTTTGTAATAACATGTCATATCAGGGACACCTTGTTCAGAGGAAAATGTCAATGTTTTTTATGTTTAAGAGCACATCTGATCTTTTAAGATATAATGTCTCCAAGGTATAACTCTATCTTATTTGAATTATAAATCTGGGAAATATACTCAAGTGTGATGCTCCCCCCCCCTTTTATATTTTATTTTTATAATCAGAGATAAATATTTTGTTCATGTAAGAAAATCCTACTTTTGAGGCCTGTGAATTAAACATGAATTTTTGGGAACCAAATCATTCACCAATCATATGTAAATTATCATCATTTCTGAACAAGTCAAGCAAAATATATCTGAAAGATTGCAATCTATCTTTTTATGTAGCTCGGAATGGGAGAAACGATCACTTGCTAACCTGGTAAAGAAACTTGACAACCTATTCTGGATGGTCACTGACACAGATAAAGAAGGACAAATGTTCTACTCCTTCATATTCTCTTGTTGTTTACAGAACGTTTGTAATCATTTCTACAAAAATGAGATATTAGCGGAGCAAAATAATGGATGAGCAAGCATATGCTGCAATATATATTTCCATTGTGATTAAGAAAGAAGCTAACTCAAAGAAAGGGTGTAGCTGAAATTGGTATTTCAGCAAATTGGGGGGAAAACAAACTTCCATTTAGGAAGTTTATATTGTTTGGCCACATACAGTATAATCATGGGACTCTGTTATACACAAACCCAAACCCAAATGTATAATGTCTGTGTGGGATTCATCAGATATACATAGCCACAAATCTTTCTAGGATACTCAAAATTCTATTGAGAATTGAACTCATGATTATATATAGTGCATTAGTTTTTATGAGCCCTCAAGGCACTGGTATTTAGCAGTGTTACAGGAAGGGATATATGGAGACTCTCTTTAGAATTGAATATAAAATCTACTTCTTCCTTTTCTTAAAGAAAGATGATCTGTGTATAAAGGAAAGTAGATAATAAACATTCTAAAATATATACCAGTCTAAAAGAACTACATCAGCTCAAATATTTATATTTTTTTAAAATATGGCAATGATAGAAAATTTATATCCTCTTCAACTGCAGCATTCTTATTCTTAACACAGCATTACACTGCCCATCTTCTAATCCAAACTGAGATCTTGTTGCTTTTCTGACTTAAGATGAATGAGATGCACAAAGTTGATTCCATGAATATTGTACCAAACCTAGATATTATAGGTAAATTAAAAGTAGAACAAGTGCATCAAAAACATTTTAGGAGATTCCAGTTCTATCAGATTAAGAAATCAGGAATAATATTCTGCTAACAAAAAAGGCTGGAAAATGAAGACATCCTAAATTAATTCTAGGTATTGCTTTATACTATCCTCTATATTATATAATTTCCTCTTTTTTCCCCCTGGAATCTGAAACAATCTTCCCAAGGTAAAAAGTTACTGTGCAGTTTTTTTTGTTTAGGAAAACAAATGTGAGGACATCATAGAAATTTATAAAATTATACATGGGATGGATAAAAAGAATAGGAACGTGTGCCCCTTTCTCATGACAGAAATTGCAGTCGTTTAATGAAACTGGATAATGGTAAATTCAGGACAGAATAAGGAAACCCTTCTTCATATAGTGGATAATGACATTAGATATAGAAGTTTGTTCCCCAAATATAATGATAGTCATCTATTGTATTATTTTATACGTTCATGTCACTCTTGACTTCTGGTGACCACCTGGACATATCCCTGCAGTTCTCTTGATAAGATTTCAAAAGTGGTTTGCCATTGTTGCTTTCTTCCTAGGGTTGATAGAAAGTGACTGGCAGAAAGTTGGTCACCCTGTTGGCTTTGTGCCTAAGAAGTGACTAGAACTCACCATCTCCCAGTTTTAGCCTGGTGCCTTAACCACTACACCACCTGGCTTTCATTCATCAATTTAGATATATTTTTAAAAGACAGTGCTATCAGTGGTTACTAGTTAAAAAAAGCTACAAGATATTTCCAGAAGTGCAAGCAGAAGCATATCTCTGAACATCAGTTGTTCAAATTCCACAACTATGGACGGTCATGTTCTTTTGTTCAGTTGTAGATTTCCTGTATGTCTCTAGTTTGATCCTTATAGGAAATTGGATAATGGACCTTCTTGTTTCTAATCCTGGGTCTTTTAACATGGTGTCCACAGATACTTTGATGCCCATTATGCTTCCTGACTCTGCAGATTACAGGTTGAGCTCAAACATGAAAAGCCATGGCCTCTAGAGAAGTAAAATGGCTGGATGAAGGTTTTGATAATCCAGTGCATTTAGAGGGCACCTGTTGGAGAACTGGGAATTCACTCTAACTAGCTTACCTCAGAAAATTACTTCTACACAGGAGACCATTAACTGATTAAAGATAAAGCCAACAGACCTTCTTGTTCAGGCATTGCGTGGCACTAGAAGACAATAATCCTAAAGCATATCAACTTCATTTTAAACCTTTCCTTGTATCCTTTATCCAAGTTCCTGTTTCTACCTCAGTCCTACTTAAGAAATGCTGCCTTGTGTGATAGAGATCATGGATTTAATGTAGGGATTAATTTAATTTTCAGTTGACTATTTTAGCAGGAAATTATACTTTATCTGAATCTGGCTTTTTTTCTTCTTCTCCTGGCTGACGTTTGCTTGACAACTGCAATTATCATAATCACTAGGTTTGTAATTTCAAACATTTTTTGCAGGATTAATGTTCAAGCCAGGGACTTGACTAGAGCCTTCACCCCCAATCTGGCTTCTGTAATGATATTTATATTAAATATTTGCCTTGCCTGTTATTATATAATGTTTAGCAATTACAAAGTAAGCATAGCGGGGATTCAGAAAAAGTGCTAGTTTGCACATAATCTTCCAGAGGCACAACAAACCTCAGATAACAGAGTTGGAAGGGACCTTATAGGTCATCCAGTCCAACTCACTGCCCAAGCAGGAGACCCTACACCATTTCTGATAAATGGCAGTCCAATCTCTTCTTGAAGGTCTCAATCTCCTCTCAAAGTACAGCCAACATTTTTTTCAGGAATCGGAGCTACAAACATCAATTGAGTTGATAGGTCAACTTGATCACTGTTGTTATAGAAACCTTTTATTGATCTCACAATTCTGAACAAGTTCCTTAGTACTCTTTAATTTTCTCTGCCTTCTCTTTCATCAGAGAAACACAGGTGGATGCTGGGAAATATAGTAGCCTTGAAAGGTTGATGAAATAAATGAATAAATACTCTTGAATTACAAATAGATGCCTGCTTTAGAAAGAATTTCAGTAGAGAAGATTATAAAGTCAAGTTGTAGGGGTAAGGAGAGAATTATACTTGCTGAAATCACTCTTACTGTGGGGCTAGCTAAGGCCTACTTACACTATGTTATTTATCTTCTCTGGGAACAGGGGACTTTGGAAAAAGGGCTTATACTTTAACTACCGAGAAATATCATACCTTTGCTATAAAAGACATCAAAGCCAGATAAATTTTCAGAGAATGAGAGAACTATAGCAACTCAGAATGAAGATAATATTGCAGTCTTGATCAAAATCTTCACTCGTGGAGAGGCTTGTAAAATCCTCACTCGTGGAGAGGCCGACAAGCTTGCTTTCCATGAGTGAGGATTTTGATCAATTCTGCAATTTTATCTTCATTCTGAATTGCTACAAGACAGGACCTTATAAACAAAGTGAGCCCAATCTTACAGGTCAGAAGGATATTCTCTTTTTGTTGAAAAACACTTTCTCCTTAAAGTGGAAAGAGTGATGAGGATAGAATGGATGTTTGCAAAATACTGCAAAACCAGAACAGCTGTTGATTCCTTCCTCTTTATCAGGCAAATAAGTAATAACATCTTGCTTCTGTCAAGAGGCAGTTAGGAATACGATAAATTAAGGCACCATTTTAAAAGTACTTGTTAATACAGGAAATGGGGGCTGAGCTCCACCTTCGAGGACACTGTTAATGTCATTCTTGTGCAAATCTGGTGAGATTGAATGATAAGCTATCTTTCTTAGTTATGAGTACCCTTTGAGAGCTCAACATTAATATTTTTACACATAGATGTTTCTGTGTTTACACTGTAAGTTTTGAGCCATTTTTCATGATTGCGGAGATAATTTCTTGTAACTTTCATATAGAAATACAATTATTTACCAAATGTGTTCTTGTCCCTAAAACATACTTTAGATACAGTGGCTTTGTACAGATGAATACTATTTTGTGGTTGTATGGATTAGATGCAGTTACCCATTGTAGGATCTCTTTTGGCTGAATAGTACTACATCTGTGGTACGTTATAGTCTTTGGACATTACATAGCAATTATCTTGTGTTTTCATTTGGGGGGGGCATATTTAGAATAGATATTTTTCCATTAAAAGTAGGCCAAAGTTAAATCATGATAGTATTACGATAAGATATTCAAACAATGTGTTTCCTTTTTTAAAGTGAACTTAATGTGTTTAGATTTAAAAATAGAACGTAGATTTCTTTGTTTAGAAACCTTTAAATAAAAATAGTCCATAGATGTCTGAGCTGCCTATAAATTTCTTTTAAATAACAGCTACACATTTTTTTCCATTGGATGACATTGCTTAATATTTTCAGACAGTTGCTATGCTTCGTTTGTTTTTCTGACTCCATAAAATATAATGACTTTAATACCTTCCAAAGTTGCATTCTCCTGCCAAAAGCTAAAGTCCCCACTTCCATATTGGGCCTGGATTTTTAAATATCTCATTCTTTTATAAGGTTAACCATTCATCAGGATTTCTGTAGCTAATCCACACAGAGTTTTCAAAATTCCAGCAGTTAGTAATACAATGTCTACATTCGTTATGCTTTTTTTTGACATAATTTAATGATTGTGAACAGGTGATGCTTTTTCTTGTCTTAACACAATCACATGCCTGAGCATAAGACAGTGTTACCAAAAATATCCTGGTCAACTGTAATGGTGCAATATTTTCACATGGCTGCACAAATTAAAAATAGAAAAGCGCCTGGATATGGTCATGAAAATATTCTGCTTGGCTGCTGCCCTATCCTTTAGGATGGGAAAAATCACCCTCATCTTAGGATGAAAAAAAGAAACATTTTCTTCTATTTAGAACCAGGATGGTCAGTCTGATAACCAGGGTCACATTCAGCCTCAGGACTCCCTTTTTTATGCCCCCTAAAAAGCCATCAGCATGGTTTTCTGCCACTTGGAGATGGAATATACTGAAAAGCCTCTAATGCAGGGGTCTCCAGCCTCGGCCATTTTAAGACTTGTGGACTTCAATTCCCAGAATTCCTCAGCCAGCCATGCTTGGAGATTGAAGCCCACAAGTCTTAAAGTAGTTGAGGTTGGAGACCTGTGCTTCAATATACAGTAAGTTTTGAAATAAGCTGAATATCTTTTTTTTAAAAAAAGATGGTGGGTAATAAAACAATTTTGAGGGAAAAGACTCATTTAGGGGCAACTGAGATGTGTTTTCACTTTGCAGCACAGCTGCAAAAGATAGATAGCTCACGGCCACCAAAACTTTGCCCAGCCCTGATTTAGACAGTTGTCAGGCTTCAGATGCCCAGGAAATTGCCTGATGTTAAGCTCATCTGGTCGCATGAAAGGTACAGGGATTCTTGGGCTTGTGAGGTAGGTGTGACTGGGAGATGGCTATTGAACATCCTTCCCATGATGTTTGGGCTGGTCTTGGAAAAGTAACCCAACCTTTATGCTCCCTTTATTAAAATGATTCCTGGCAGCTCTAATCAGAAATATTGGACAAACTCTTTTTTCACTTTACTGGTATCCTAAGAGCATACAGGTAATCCTTGACTTACGACTACAGTTAGCCCCAAATGTCTGTTGCTAAGTGAGACTTAGTTTAAGTGGCTTTTGCCCTGTTTTATGACCTTCCTTGCCACAGTTGTTCAGTGAATCACTGCAGTTGATATTTTAGTAGTTCGGTTGTTAAGCGAATCTGGCTTCCCCATTGACTTTGCTTGTGAGAAGGCTGCAAAAGGGGAACACATGACGCCCGGGACACCGCAATGGTCATAAATATGAGTCAGTTGCAAGTGTCTGCATTTGGATCATGTCAGCATGGGGATGCTATAATGGTCGTAAGTGTGAAACAACAGAAATAAATCAATTTTTCCAGTACCGTGATAACTTCAAATGGTCACTAAATGAACTGTTGGGTTTTAAGTCGAGGATGACCTGTGCTGGATTACCACCTGAAGATTTAAGTGACCAGTTTGCATTTGAAACTCCCGCGTACAAAGCGAATGTGGCCCTTCGCCATGCTTGTAATGGAAAGAAAAAAACAGGCATATACCAACAAGTAGTCCTCAGCTTATGACCACAGTGGAGCCCAACATTTTTGTTGTTAAGGGAGAAATTGGTTAAGTGAGCTTTGCCCCATTTTACAACTTCATTTGTCACAATTGTTAAAGGAATCACTGCACTTGTTACCATGTTTCTCACAAAATAAGGCCGGGCCTTATTTTTTTTTGACCCCTGAAAAATCGGCTAGGCCGTCTTTTGGGGGGTGACTTAATTCCCCCCCTTGCATCCTCGGGTGGGTGGGCGGCGACGGCTTGGATGTTGACCTTGGCGTTGGTGGGGCACTTTGTATTGGGAGACCTTCCGTCACCATTGCTTTCCTTTCTCCCATGCAGCCGCGGCTTTTAGAGCAACGCCGCGGCATTTGGCGCAGCCACGTGTGGCCAGCCAGGGCTCCTCCCTGCAACCGGAGCCCGGTGGAGACATTCGGCTTCAGGCGCTCCTATTGCCGCCTTCCCCTTGCCTTTGAAGGCAAAGCCAATTCTTTTAAAAACGACACCCTACTACCGGTATGACAAAGCCTCCCCTGCCCGAAAGGGCAGCCCAACCCCATGTGGGGAGGCGAATCTCCCAGGGCCGCAGCGCAGGATCGTCCCACCCCAGGAGAAGCGCCCAGCCTCCATCCCTGCCTGGCGCCGGGCAGAGCGTGAAGAGCTTCGCCTGAGGCGCCCAGCACAGCTGACAGGCGGGCCCTCCTGCCTGGCTGTGGAGCTCTCACCAAGGCATCGAGCACCTCTCCGCCGGACCCCCCGCTCATCCCGCCAGTGCCGCGCCAGAGCCGTGCGGGCTGGGCAGAGCCAGGAAAGCGAGCCGCGAGTGCACGCCTGCCTACCAAGCAAAAGAGCCGGGCTGACCCAAGCTTGGCTTCCTTCCCAAGTCCCTACAGCCTGAACCTGAAGGGGCCACCGGGAGAGACCGCCCGAGGCAGTGATAGCGCCCACCCGTCCGCAGACAGGGAGGCAAGGTGACAGAAGTGCTGCTTCCCTGGCTGGCGGGTCTGGCAGAGAGAGCCCGAAGCCGCCCGCCCTTTCCACCCCTCGCCCAGCCTCCTCCATCCCCACGTATCTCCAAATGCCGGCAGCTCCAAACGCTGCAGTGGCATGGGCATTGGGCAGAGGCACTGACTTGGTGGGGCTCAGCTCGGAGGAGGACGTGGTGCAGGCCGTCACCTTGCCTCCCAGTCCATGGATGCCTCGTGCGGCCTCTTCCAGGTGGCCCCTTCAGGTTCAGGCTGGAGGGACTTGGGAAGGAAGCCAAGCTCGGGTTGGCCCAGCTCTTTCACTTGGCAGGTGGGCGCGCACCCGTGGCTTGCTTTCCCGGCTCTGCCCAGTGCGCACAGCTCTGGCGTGTCCCTGGCCGGATGAGTGGAGGGCCTAGCAGGGAGGCGCTCGCTGCCTTGGTGAGAGCTCCGCTGCCAGGCAGGAGGGCCTGCTTGTCAGCTGGGCTGGGCGCTGCAGGCAAAGCTCTTCGCGCTCTGCCCGGAGCCAGGCAGGGATGGAGGCTGGGCATTTCTCCTGGGGTGGGCCAATCCTGTGCTGTGGCCCCGGGAGATTCGCCTCCCCACGTGGGGTTGGGCTGCCCTCTTGGGCAGGGGAGGCTTTGTCGTGCCGGTAGTAGGGCGTCGTTTTTAACAGAATTGGCTTTGCCTTCGAAGGCGAAGGGAAGGCGGTGACAAGAGCGCCTGAAGCTGAGTGTCTCCTCCGGGCTCCAGTTGCAGGGAGGAGCCCTGGCTGGCCGCACATGGCTGTGCCAAACGTCGCGGCGTTGCTTTAAATGCCGCGGCAGCATGGGGAGAAGGGAAAGCAATGGTGGCAGAAGGTCTCCTGATAAGAAGTGCCCCACCAACGCTGAAGTCAACACAGGCAGCACCATATATGAGTATGCAACAAAAGTACTTCCTAACAGCAAGCCCCCCCCTGCCATTCCACCCCATTTTGCATGTTTAATATAGGCCTTAATTTGGGGGGAGGGGCTTAATTTGATTTTATGCCGATAAAACATGCTGGGACTTCCCATTGGGGAGGCTGTATTGTTGGAGAAACACGGTAAGCTAGTAACCTGATTGTTTAGTGAATTCAGCTTCCCCATTGACTTTGCTTGTGAGAAGGTCGCCAAAGGGAATCACTACAACGGTCGTAAATTCGAATCAGATGTCAAGCAACTGAATGTAAATCACATGACCCTGGGGATGCTACAACAGTCTTAAGTGTGAAAAACGGTCATAAGTCCTTTTGTTCCGTGCCTTTGTAACTTTGAATGGCCGCTAAATGAACTGTTGTAAGTTAAGGACCACCTGTATCATGTTGGACGTGCTCAAATAAAATTAAAAAAGGCATTTTCTTTGTTTTTTTCTTTCAGAGTGGAAGATGATTTTGAAAAAATGTTGCAGGTGAGCTCTAAGCCCAAGCTTAAACCCAAACCCAACGTGGCCTCTAAGCCAGCAATAGCTAGGAAGCCAGTGATACCTGAGAAAAAATTCTCATCTTTTCCAACCCGAACGGGACAGCCAGCGGAAGAGAAGATCCAAAGCATGGATGAGGTGGACATTCTCAAATACATTAAGGAAAACGAATCCATCAGCGGTGCAGAGCCGAGCCTTTTCTGAAGCATTTTCTGCGCGTGGACTTTCCAACAGGAAGGATTTCCACCTGCCACTTGGGTCCTGGATGTCTAACATACCTTGGACCCGTGTCCTTGGTTGCCCTTTTGATTGGTCCTTTAGTTCCATTGTTTTTAAAACAATGGAACTTGATATTGGGGTTAGAATTCTGCAAAAAGTTAATGAAGTTTTTGACACAGAGCCACGATGTTTTAATTAACAATGCCTTGTTTTTAAAAATGTTAAAAGAACTAAGCCGATAAAAAGAATGTTGCTAACCTTTGAGCCAAATGGATTATTTGGCTTGAAAAGTATCGGACATCAAAATTAATAAAAGGAACTAACATGGTTGGATTAAATATTGACATTAGGTTGACGTTGTTGTTGAATAGAAGTTGTTTATTTCCAAATGGTTTTCAAAACTTCTTAGAAAAATATCACTGAAGTGCAAGAAACATGCATAAAAGCATTTTTCAGAGTCATATTTCTCCTTTAAGGGTTATAATGCATTGTGTCTAGATCCTTGGGAGACTGCCTAAGTGCTTTCTGGACAAATAGCCTTATTTGTCTGTCAATTTTCTGATCAGATGGTAGGTTTTTGTGGTACACTGGAGTCAGCTTGAAATGTCTACAGAACATGGCAGGGAAAGCATCTGCAAAAGATTCCAGAATAATGATGTGAATGATGGCTATTTTTAATATCTTTGTAATTTGGGGATAGTCTCATCATCAGCATTAAGAAGGGTGCTTCTTTTTGATGTTAAAGACTCGCATTTTGCATTATTGTTCAGTGGGAAGAAAAATATAGTTTGTCAGGTGCCAAGCCCCCCGATGCTTCTGGCAGGATTAGGAAAATGAACAGCAACACCTCAGTTTCGATAGTTGAATTATATATGATAGTTGAATTAGTTAAGAGCTAATTAATTATTTGACAGCATACTCTTGTTATATGAACATCCTGTGTTTTTCACTCAGGTGACCCAGTCCCGACAAAGTGAATTAAGCCATAATACCAAATTTTTGATGACTCGTTAAAC
Source organism: Toxicocalamus goodenoughensis (assembly GCA_032468175.1). Lineage (NCBI taxonomy): Eukaryota > Metazoa > Chordata > Lepidosauria > Squamata > Elapidae > Toxicocalamus > Toxicocalamus goodenoughensis. Next base: position 77,301 of record JANHFN010004420.1, read on the forward strand.
TGTCTGGCTTGCTTTCTGAATCTAGAACTGAGTGAATGCAAAAAAGCAATTAAAGCACTTTAAAATATGTACATGTTTAATGCATAGTGTTCCATTTATAATTACATACTGCTTTATTTGAAATAAAAAATGATTAAGCACTACTAATACAGTATTAAACATTTCCCTTGAGGATTAAATAACAAACATGACTGGAACAAAAATATAAGGTGGTGCAATAAAATAACAGAGAAGTTAGTTGTACAGGATGGGTACCATTTGTTATTTTTCCTCATCTGCAATCAGAATGGACAATTCTCTCCTGTTGAAAGTCCTTGTAAGAGGCAATGAATCGAAGAGAGAAATGCACAGTAAAAGTGTGGCCCCAACCCATTTGCCTTCTCTTCATCATTCCTTTTTCTATTTTAAACATCCCTTTCTTCCATGCCGACTGTAACCAACTCTTCTCAAAGGTCTACATTCATCATTTTTCAAGTATTTTTGACATTGATTCTAAGAGGGCTGTATAACATCAAACCTATTCTAAACAGAATGGTAATCCTTAAAACAATTCCTAATTTAGAAATGTTATATTACATGCAGTAGAGTACTAGACAAGGGGTACCATGAATATGTTGATGTAGTTTTTCTGAATATAACTGGGTTAATGCTGAGAAACATCTTGACTGCAGCTGAGTTATGGTCAGTTGGGGAAACAACCTGCAAGATGATGAAGAAGACAAGTGGCTATAGATAAGAGAGAGAGAACTGAGAGAGGTCTGGTGGGTTTGGCTGCGCCAAAAATGAGGCTTACCTGTTTCTCTGGCCCTATACTATTGCCTGTTCTCCTGTCAGGTGGGAAGAGTCAAAATCAGACCAAATCACAAATAAATGATCCAATAAAAATACAGAATCAAAACTAGAAATGGTTGGTTGCACAAGCATTGTAGAATGTGACAGTATAGTTGGATTTGATCTGCCTGTGATAATCTTGCAAAACACTTGATATCCTGGAGAATCTTCAAAATTCTGTTTTTCAACAGGCTATCTGATTCATATGTTTTATGTCATTATATCAAAATGCCAAATAGAATTCCACAGATTTGTCTCTAGTTTACTTTGGTGACTTGACGATCACTACAATTATTTTTAAGTTTTTCTATATTTCCTTGTAGTTTCTACTGAAGGCTTTTAATTTTAAAATAATTATTTACTTTCGGGATACAACGTATGGTATTTTGCCCTAAATATTTCATTGGAAATGTATTTTACATAATAAAGTATATTTCTGTGCTATATTTTACCTTTGACAGATGAGATGGAATAAATGCACAATAAAAGTTATTGAACTAAACGGGAAGAAAGAATTCTTTTATTTTAAAAAGAGCTGTGTAAGATTTTGCATTGTGTGCAGGTGGTCCTTGACTTACAACCATTTGTTTAATGACTGTTCCAAATTACAATGAAAAAAGTGACTCCTGACCAGTTTTCACACTTACATGAATTTTTGATCATGTGAGTATGGGAATGCTCTATTGTAGCAGCCCCATAGTCACCTGATCAAAATTCAGGCACTTGACAAGTGACACGTATTTAGGATGGTTGTATCCCAGGATCAAGTGATCACCCTCTATAACCTTTCCAGCTGGCTTCTGACAGGCAATGGGGGAAGCCAAATTCGCTTATCAACTGAACAGTATAATAAATAAATAAATAAATAAAATTTTAATTTCTATACCGCCCCTCTCCCGAAGGACTCGGGGCGGTGAACAGCCCAATAAAAGAGAACAATACAAAAGTTAAAAGACAATTAAAAGAAAAATATAAGAAAAGGCTACAATTAAAAGAGCTAACAAGCCCGACAATACCCTTAAAAAAAGATTCCCTTGCCACAGCGATTTCCCCTTCCGCGCATGCGCAGTCCATCCGCACATGTGCAGATGGTTGTGCTTCCGGTCATGACCAAATTGGGTTGCGACCATAGTCCTGGAATGGATTACAGTCACAACCCGAGGTTCCACTGTAACATGAATTATTTTTGAATAAGCACATTGTGTTTATTATTTTTTTAATGTATAACCACTGTTCATGCACTCTAAGCTACAAAACATACAAGTCCTCGACTTATGACCTCAATTGAGCCCAAAATTTCTGTTGCTAAGTGAGACATTGGTTAAGTGGGTTTTGCTTTTATAATCTTTCTTGCCACAGTTGTTAAGTGAATCACTGCAGTTGTTAAGTTAGTAATATGGTTGTTAAGTGAATCTGGCTACCCCCATTGACTGCTTGTCAGAAGGTCTCAAAAGTGACATGACCCCTGAACACTGCAACCATCACAAATATGAGTCAGCTGATGAGCGTCTGAATGTTGATCACATGACCATGGGGATGCTGCAACGGTCATAAGGGTAAAAAATGATTGTGTCACTTTTTTTCAGTGCTGTTGTAACTTTGAATGAACACTAAATGAACTGTAGTAAGTTTGAGGACTTCCTGTTATGGGAACTGCCTTTTTTTCTATCCAAGGATGCATCATAGCCACCCCAGGTTATATATGAGAAGAACACAGAAAATTACATTTTTAAAAAAATTCATGGATAAAGTGGCACATCATAGAAAACCATCCGGGGTGGGATGCTACCAATTCTGCCTGGTTCTAAAAAACCGGTAGCTCTGAAGAGCAGCAGACATGGAACTGGTTCCGTGTTTGCTACTGTTTGGCCCACCTGCCTGGGCTCTTACCTGTCCTTTATTTCCTGCTTTTTCAACCTCAGCTGCTTTGTGCGGCACAACTGAGGTTGAAAAAGCAGGGGAAAAGTGGCTTTTCAAACACAGCGCACTCGCGCACAGCGCTTTTCAGCTGTTCGGGAGGCACAGCTGAAGGTTTTTTTACATGTGCGCACAAAATGTAATCACTGAACCAGTAATAACAATGGTTGAATCCCACCCCTGCATTAACCATGTGTGGGTGCTTGCCTGTGTAAGAGGCAGAAAGCAAGAAAGTGAAGAAAATAAAAATTATTAATGTGATAGAAGAAACAATAGACTGAGAGTTGACTAACCACCTACTTTTCAGGGGCTTCTTCTCAACTCTTCTCTCAGTTGCTTTCTCATTGTAAGTGAAATGATAGGTGTACTTAGCATTTCCATCATAAATGTTCATGGAATGTACCAATAGATAAACAGATAAATTAAGATTGAGATATATTTGCCTTGCTTGAGAACTTGGCAGGAGAGAAGAGGTGTAAATGATCGGATAAATAGATCAATACAGTAATAGTTCTGGAGAGAAATAGCCTTCAAGGGACTATTTATGCAAATAGCTATGAGATTCTAACTTAACACCTCTATATTTGTGAGCTGAAATAGTCCTTTTTCCTTTCTCCTCTGATATTTCTTGTCTTCACCTTTAAGATATAAGCTCTACATTATTTCTAATTAGTCCAACCCCCAGCCTAAAATAACTTTAGCATTTATTATTACTAATAGTAGTAAAAGCCGAGGCATCAAAGTACAGTAAAGCAGATCTCTTTATTATGATCTTTGACCAGCTTTTACAGTAGGAAAAGAGAAATAGTTTGACTCAGCAGTTCATTATTTGAAAACTACAAGGCAATAAAATCACATATCTAAGTAAATGTTTTGCAGAATTATATGACTTGATGAAGATATTTGGACCCTTAGTATGTGAATGTAGCATCCTTTAAAAAAGTAATAAATATGAAATGTATCAATATGTCTCTCAAATTTAGAGATGATTGGGATATCAAACAATATCTTGGGGCTTCATAACATATGGGGATGTGGGCAAGACTTTCTACTTCCCTGGATGCACAAGGTCTTTGTAAATAAGGATCCCACCAGTAGGGAAGGCACCAAAAGGCCCAACTGTCTGTGCTTAGCATTAGATTATATAGCAATAGCAATAGCACTTAGGACTTATAGACCGCTTCACAGTGCTTTTGCAGCCCTCTCTAAGTGGTTTACAGAGTCAGCATATTGCTCCCAACAATCTGGGTCCTCATTTTATCAACCTTAGAAAGCTGGAATTCTGAGTCAAACTTGAGCCTGGTGAGATTCGAACTGCCAAATTGCAATCAGCAGAAATAACCTGCAGTACTGCACTCTGACCACTGCACCACTGAGGCTCTTAAGTATATACGGGTAGAAACTCTGAAGTAAAAGGCTGTCTAACATTGTGTGGTAGAATTCAGAAGCACTGGTGACATCATTTTGGCAATCAATGTTCCTAACTCTTTTGTCATTGATTTGACTTTCTTAAGGGTTAATTGTTCATCAAAGATGCCAAGATCAAAGTTCTACATAGATACAATGCTGGTAAGACCTTGAACAGCAGAGGGCCTTTAGGGACAAGCTTGATTCTGATTCCTGAGATTAGAATCCTGGTCTTAATACTTGACACACTAACTTCAATTTAATGAGCCACGGTGGTGCAGTGGTTAGAATGCAGTATTGCAGGCTACTTCTGCTGACTGCCGGCTGGCTTCAGTTTGGCAGTTCAAATACCGCCAGGCTCAAGGTTGACTCAGCCTTCCATCCTTCTAAGGTGAGTAAAATGAGGACCCAGATGGTTGAGGGCAATATGCTGACTCTGGAAACCACTTAGAGAGGGCTGTAAAGCACTGTGAAGCGGTATATAAGTCTAAGTACTATTGCTATTCAAGCCTCAAGACTGCATTTGAAAGGCATTTTGGGGTACCAAACCAAGTCCCAAGAAATTTTATTGAATGGTTTCACAACTCTCAGGTTTGTAAGTTGCATTCCATATAATACCCATAAAGAGTTTGATAGCTGCTGGAATGTAATTTGCCACATTGCCTATAAAATTTAGTTACTGCTAGTATGCAGTTTTGGGCCGTATAAGTGGCATGATTTACCTGTGCTGTTAATTTCCTAGAGGCCTGAAATACTATGCCGAGTATTTAAAACATTTGATTTGCTCTAATTCATGGAAATCAATTGTCCACTTGTGCCTTTGCTTTTTGTTGGAAAAAACCCCTAAAACTCTATATTGATTACTAATTGTTCCTTGTTACAGAAGCATGCCAAGGTTCTTAGTCCCCATTTCATGTCTATATAAGACAAGGGGAGAAGGACTGCATTGCTACAGCAGAGCAGATATCAAACATTAGAAGGGTTTTGATCAGAAAGTTGGTTTATATGTCAACAGTGCTAAAATACATCCTTGTTTTACCCCCTTGACAGTAAGAATAAGGTCAGAATTGTTCCCTCCTTGAACAACTTATTCTAAGGCCAGTTTTATTATGTAGTATATGAATTAGGAGCAAGAGTCTTTTGTGTATAGAGGATCTGCTCAGAATATCCCATAGTCTAACCATTGAAATATTATCAAAAGCTGCCTTGAAATCAGTGAAGGCTGCATATAAATTCAGGTCGGAGTGGTTTGTATATTTGTCTGTTAGACACAGTATATTGAAGCACTAGGCAGTGGTCTATAGTGGTTGGAACACTGCTTGCTCAGGGTAGGTTATTCCTTCATCTCTTCATCAGGTTTGGAGTTTGATGAATAGGCACCTGACATACAATTTGCCAATCTGATGTAATGGTTAAAGTGTTGGCCCAGAAAACAGGAGACTGTGAGTTTTAGTCCTGCCTTAGGCATAAAAGCCAGCTGGATAGTGTGGGGCCAGTCACTCTCTCAGTCTAATTCACCTCACAGGTTGTTGTGAGGAAAACAGCCACAGGTGGGATTAAAAAAATGTTTACTACCGATTCTGTGAGCGTGGCTTGGTGGACACGGCGTGGCTTGGTGGGCATGGCAGGGGAAGGATACTGTCAAATCTCCTTTCTCACCCCACTCCTGGGAGAAGGTTACTGCAAAATCCCATTCCCTCCCCACCCCACTAACCTGCTTTCCAGCTCCATTCTCCTGTGCAGGGC
>JANHFN010004423.1:14442-31963 GCA_032468175.1 Toxicocalamus goodenoughensis
ATAGCAGCCACAGCAACCCTCTTCTAAACATCCTAAAATAAAGAAGAGTTTGTTTGTTACCTGAGCTTGCCTGTCATAATTCCCACGATCTAACAATTACAGTAAAATAAATCTTGTTTTTAAAAGACATGTGTGCGTAATTATGGTTTGGAAGATTTGGTCAGAATAAAGTTGAGGATTTTCTAAATATATAACTAAGACAATTTGCATCATTCTGAGTTTCATTTTCAGCAAAATAGCAGTTTATCTTTCCACACAAATTTGATATTGCATATCTAGGAGGAGCTTCTAATTTGAAATTATTATTATTTTTGCCAGGAAGGCTGTTCAACAAAAGCAGAAATCTTATCATTTCTAAGGGACTTTAGATATTGCTATCAATATCAATAGCACTTAGATTTATATACTGCTTCACAGTGCTTTACAACTCTCTCTAAGCAGTTTACAGAGTCAGCATATTGCCCCCAACAATCTAGGTCCTCATTTTACCCACCTCAGAAGGATGCAAGGCTGAGTCAACTTTGAGCCTGGTGAGATATGAACTGCCAAATTTCAGGCAGCCGGCAGGCAGCAGAGGTAGCCTGCAGTACTGCACTCTAACCTCTGTGCCGCCGCAGCTCATAAAGGTCTTCATCCAGTTTTTTTATATCTTCTTAAGACATTCATTCTATATTTACCTGAAATATTTCTTTTTCAAATAATTTACCTATAAAAACAGGTTCACTGAAGATATTGAATATTGGAGGCATATTTTTCTCATCCAGTCATTGCTTTTGAGTACATTGTTTTAAATTCAGGGTTGTCTGAAAAGAGAAAACATGAAATACTAATGAATAGAGCTTTAAAACAAATAGTTTTCTTTCCATGGAATAGGAAACCCAAAAATTTAAAGCAACCACAGATTTCTTGGTTAAGCATAGCAAATTGAGCTAGATTTATTATTCTGTAACCATGTAATTTAGATATGTTTGCTTTATAATATTAAGATGAAAGATCATCAGTTGGTCTACTGGTTAGTACACTGAGGTAGAAACTGGGAAACCATCAATTCTAGTCCCATGTTAGGCAGAAAGCCAGTTGAATGACCTTGGGCCCTTTCTTTCATTCCTAGGAAGAAGGCAGGGACAAATCACTTCTGAAAAAAAAAATCTTGCCAAAAAAACTTATCATTTTATACATTTGTTTGCTGCATATCTTGCCACAAGATCACTTTGGACACCTTATAAATTTTAAAGCAATAAAACTAACATATATACATATATTTTTAGTTGCAATAAATATATAGATTGCAATTAAAATATGATAAAAAGGTGGTCAGAAGGGAACAGGACATGCAGGGGATTAGATGAGTTCTGCTTTTGGTCCACGAACCATGTCCAATGATATTTCTGCATTGAGGCTCCAAGCCAACCAGCAGAGTCAGGTCTTTGGGCCCTTATAAGTTCAGGGCAGTGGAAGTTGATATCACCCTGGAAACCAAGATGTTTCAAAGCTCAGAAATTAACTTCATGGGCTTGTCCAGAGAATCTCCAAGAATCAGACACAACTGAATGGAATAGAAAGAAATGATAAATATGATGTAACATTACTGCTGTATAGCAACAATTAGTATACATTAAGATACCCAGTAGTATGATTAAAACCTCAGTTACATTGATCAGAAAGTACTTATCTTTTCTCAGGGAATACAGTGTGTAGTGCAGATATTATTTTATCCCAGGCTTTGCATCTCAAGAATGCCCTGTGGGATAGATTCTGGGAATTAATTTCATTTAGGAAGTGGAGTATTTGGGTCAAAAGTAGCTGTAGAAAGAATAGGCTAGAAGAGTAGGGGGCAATGAGAGGGAAGGGAATTTGTCATCAGATGAAAATAAGAAACTTGATACCATTTAACAGTCAAGATGGGAGAGTAAATGTTCCCAAGCAATACTAAATAATTTATAATATTCTGATTTTAATAAGACAGGCAAAAGTTTAAAATAGTCTTGCTTTTTTTAAAAAAAATCATACATACAGATATTATGATTTGTACTGATGAATATAAAAATATCATAGACTATCCTTCTACAAAATTTATTTTCATTGATAAGCATTCATGTTAGGAAAAGGCAAATAGCCCATTGAATCTTAGCTTTAATCTTGAAAGAGATGCTAGGGCTGTGTCACACTCCAATTCAAAAGGTGGTTTGGAGATTTGTTTCTGAATCTGCAGCCATTTGTGAATTCAACAGGAGTCACGTTGGTTTTCAGGAACTGTAACAAATGATACTTTCATATTTCCAGCAGGGTCTAGGACAGCTTGCCATGGCCAACTGGCTGTGGGACAAGGGTTACACTAATATTGAAGAAATGGTGGAATAGAATCATTAAAGAAAGGATGAAAAAAGAGAAATAAACTAAAATGTGAATGACAAAAGTTAAAAAATAAAATAACTCTTAAAGTATCTTAAATAATTAAATTGAACTGTCACATGGTGAATTGTCCTGTGATGAGTTGGCCATGGTTAGTTGTCCCATGGTGAGTTGGTTGTGGTGAGTTGGCTGCAGTGAGTTGGCCATGCGAAATTGTCCCATTCCATCCCTAGCATGCTACAGAGCATGCCTTTAAGCCTGTAGCACCATAAAATATCAGCAACTCAACTTAATTTGATTGATAGAAAATATCTCAAATCCATCATTCAATTAGGCTATGTTTTTTGTTCAGGAATATAAAATTGGTATGAGAGGAATGTGAGCATGTAACTTTCATGTCACACTTCCACCATAGATGAATGTACCAGCACAGTAGATGCAATCAAGCTAGTCAGGCATTACTATAACTTTCGGAAGTTATTCTCTTTCATTTTCTCATTCACATGTACACTACTGTCCCAAACGTACAAAGCCCATTTCTATTTTTTTCCCTTTGGCTGATCTTACTAATCCCTATTCCATCTCTCAGCCACATCAACAATCCTACCTGTAGAATCACAACATTTGTTATGATTGTTCAGAAGTACAGAGATTATAAAAGAACCAAGCACTGCTTCTATAGTTCACACCATACTATATCTATTGTTTGTATGTATCCTGTGAAAAAAGTCTAATATACAGAACAGCATTAGTATAAAGGCAATATTATTAGCCTCTTAATCATTTCAAAAATAGTTAGGAAAAGGTTTGAATAATCAATCAAAATACTACATGGAAAGTTAAATATTCTGATGTAGAATATATGTATATATAAATTCTGCATCAGAATATTTGTCTTTCCATATAGTATTTTGGTTGATACATAAAACAATACATATACATTATTCATTATAAATGCATATATTACTTTATTCATTACACACACATACACACACACATACACACTTCCCATGAAAGTATCTGAGTGGGGAAAATGTATCTTGAACATTTTGATTACTGTGTAGAATGTCCAATGTTTAACTTTGAAGGTCAGTCTTCTTGTTAAGCAGATTTGCATGGGTTTTTTTTCCCCAGGTATGCTGTCATACACTTTCTCATTAAAGTCAACTAATATAAAAATGAGCCTGTGAACTAGGTCGTATAAGGAATAGATAAAAAGTAAACTATTGTTATCATTTGACTTCCCGAAGACTACTAATTTGCTTCTGGGGCAGGAACACATATCTCAACACAGTGATTGTGACCTTCTAAAGTGATAAATAAATTTGTGTGACACTCTTTCCCAAAGGAATAAATCTAGAGTCAGGCAGGAAAGAAATATACCCCTTACATTTAATCATTGAATTGCAATGTATCTCTCACAAGGTTTCTCCAACTTTGCATAATTATAGTTGCTTGCTGTAGGCTAGCACAGGCAAAAGGGGAGCGCAGTCAAAACTTGGCTTCCATTTACCCTGGGCAAGCCTAGAGCTGCTCTGATTGGCCAAAGTAGGAAGCAAATCTCAGAAGACACTTTGACAGTTATCCCATTAAACCTGAACAAGCAACAGTAGATAAAACAAAAAATAAACAAAAAAACTTCAAAGAACTGTGACCCAAATATAGCATATATGAAAACCTGGGATTTAAGACTCATCTTAATTATTTCATTTAATTTATCTTTGATAACTGATTCAATTGCTGACCACCATTTTAAGCAACATGAATTACAATTTTACTTCTGCCTTCTCTATTAACTCTGTTCATCACAAGGCAGCTGGGAAGCACCTAAATGGTAATCATGTGACCATGGGATGCTGTGATGGTCATAAATGTGACGATTAATCACAAAGCTTTTTTTTTTACATGACCCTAACTTTCAACAATTATTAAGTGAAGGAATTGGTAAGCCAAGACTATCTATTGCTGTGGAAATTAGTTTTCATCTCTGGTAGACACAATATAATATTACGGATAGAATAGTGAATTATTCTAGTGAATTAAAGCATGTGCTACTCTTTCCTTGATTATGTTGATTCTATTGTTTATTCTATACTATTATACATAATAATTGTAGGATAATGTGTCCCACAGTTGACCAAATAAAATTGCCATCAGAATAATATCTTTTGTAAACTTGATTTTATTAGGCACATAAGGAAAGCTTTGCAGGCTGGATTATCCTATTTCTAGCAGTAACCAATTCGTGAATAGCGATAAGAAAAAATCAACATAGATTTCATTACCATTGAAATGGTGTGAATGCACGACACAAGTTACCTAGATGAGGGTATAATGAATAAGGAAAGTAGCATATGAAGGAAATATAGATTTTCTTAAAACTTTTAAAAAGCTACTATATTCTAATCTTTGAAAGCAAAGATTAATGACAGAATAACCATGTAGATAAAATATAAGTTGTCACTATACAACACTATAGTTAAGCTGTAATTATTAAAACCAATTATGCATTCAGTATAGTTTCAGATTAGAGGTTTTGCTTGTCTGATCTAGCATGCTGTCTCTTTTTAGGGAATATTTTTAAAACTATGTTGTGAATGGAAGGTTGTACTTTACAAAGTAAATAACAGAAACATTGGGTGTTACTGAGGGGCTTGGTGAGACTGCTGATTTTTTTTTTGTATTTTTATATGTGTTTATTATGTTGTGGTGCCTCAGAACTGGGTCTGAAGATGGAGACAGGGTTGGAGTCCTTCTGTGAAGTGGAAGAGCTGAGGGCTGAGACTACAAATTGGTTGTATATCTGGTGTAACTGCAAATCCAGCAGGGCCTGTAGAGCATATGGAGGACTCACAGTCAATGTGGGCATCAGGCACATGGCACTCACAGACCCAGCAGTGGGGACATGGTCAACACTGGTTGGGTGCCCAGGAGCTACAGTAACATGGTTGCCACAGTGAATTACTGTTCAAGATCCCAATCAGCGATGATCTTAAATATAGAAGGTAAATTAATTATATTCATAGGACAAAAATGAAGAAGTTTAAATTTGAAACTAATGTTCAATTATGTCAGTAGATAAAAAAATAGTGAATATTTTTTGACTTATTCACATCCCTCCTACTCACCCTTTGCTTAAAAGCCTCATTCAGATCCTAGCGAATAATTTTTCTCTTACTTAGGTTCTGTGAGGAGCCCTTATGTTTTTAAAGAATGATCTAGTCCCATTTGATGAACTGAGTTGCAGTTCACAAAAGCTTATTTCTTTTAATGAAATGTGCTATTTGGGAAACCAGAGCCCTGGATATTTTTTTTTACCACCAAAAACTAATACAACTTCCTCCTGTAATGTCTGAGTGTCTTTTAGTGACACATATCAAGCTGTTTTCAAACTGACCTCATGCATGCCATTTGCTGAAGTGAATAATTTCTTGTGATTAAGTGAGTTTTTTTAAAAAAAAAAACATTACTGCATCTTTCAGATTTGCAGCTCTATTGACTCTTTTGCTTGAAGCAGTTTTGAATTTCCCTCTGCTTCACTGGAAGTAGCCTTCACCTTTGCCTCATGTATTTGCTTTGCACTTGAAGATTAATGGCGGCAATTCAGACCAGTGGTAGTGAAAAAGGGGGAGGGGGGTGGAATAGCTCTAGACTTCACAAGAAAATAACAAGAATCCTTTTTAACCCAACTAATTTATTTATTGGTGGTCAAGTGTTTTTAGTAAACCATGTTCTTAACAAGGCTGTCTGAAAGAGTGAGAATGCATTGAAGGCAAGCTATTCCATTGGTTGATTGTTCATTCTCACCGTTAGGAAATTTCTCCTTAGCTTTAGGTTGCTTCTGTCCTTTGTTGGTTTCTATCCATTATTTCTTGTGTTATATTTTAGTGCTTTGGGAAATAGTTTGACCCCCCCCCCACCATCTTTGTAGGAGCCCCTAAAATATTGGAACACTGCTCTCATATTTCCCCTAATCCTTCTTTTAGTAAGACTAGACATATCCAGTTTCTGTAACTGTTATAAAATAAATATTTTAATAAATATTTTAATTTAATATTTTAATTTAATATTTTCTTTATAAAATAAATAAAAATATTTTATAAAATAAAATAAAAATGCTCTTGTCCCTTATATAGACCTGCACACACAAGCACACTAATATAAATATGGAAGTCTCTATTTTCCATTTTATCATTTACTTGATTTAAATGAGTGAAATTGGCCAAACAAATATCAACAAATAAATGTTGTCTCCTTTTTAACTCCAGTATCATTGGGAGATATCCTTATTCAGCTAATGCCTGATTCTGATACAACACATTAGTGTCACGGAAGAAAGCTGGGAAAGAAACAAATATACACTTTATCAGTGGAAACTTTTTTTAATCTCTGCCTTGATTTCACCTGGAAGTAATGGCTTGTGAAAGCTTTTGTTGATAAGGAGATCTGAGTAAGACAGCCATGTAGTAGATGTCATGCTATTTTTTTTAATAGCAGCACAGTCCAGGACTTTTATAGCTTTAGCTACAGCAAATCAATACAATTTGGCTGTGAGTCAGGATTACTCAAGGCAAGGTAATTATATAAGCACTGATATAGGTCACTGTGAGGGCTAGCCAGGCTGTACAAAGCATAAATATAAACCAGAAATTAGAACAAGATAACAGAATTGGAAGGGACCTTGTAAGTCTTCTAGTCCAACCCCTTGCTCAGGCACAAATTCTATACCAATTCAGACAAATTGTTGTCCATTTTTAAAAAAAGAACTTCTAGTGTTGGAGAACCTACAACTTCTGGACGCAGGTTGTTATACTGGTTACTTGTTCTCACCATTTTCCTTAGTTCTAGGTTGCCTGATTCTCTCCTTGAACAAGTAAGCTTCAAGTATTACTGTTTTCAATGAGAGCTAGAAAACAATAGCTAATCCTCATTGTTGTTCCTGATTCTACTTGTTCCTGATTTCAATCTGTTCCAACTTGGGAACTTTATTTAGTGCTTCCATATTCCCAGAAATCTCTTGAAACACTCTGATTGTAACAAATTGTGATGGGGTTCTAAAAGATCAGGCAATAGATAAGTTTGCAGGGCTTCAGATATGATTCCAAAAAGGGCTTGGAAGAGCAGAAAGATGCCACCATGGTCCTGGAGAAAAATGAGATTACGTAGTAATTTGTAAAAAATAATAATGGACAAAGTAGCCTTCAAAGTTGCTTTTGGGAACTGAATCTGAAGTGTCACACATTCCTACATGTTACACGATGTAGTTGCATATAGATATATGCAATCATACATGTTTCTCCTTCCTTACCTTGTTCTAGATGCAAGGATGCTTCCCTTTCATAGAACCTGAAAAATATTTGCACATAGGATATCCATTTGTTTCATAAACACTATTGCTCAAAAAGAGTCAAACCAAGTACACTCTTTTCATTGTGAGAATTTGGCATTAATCTTATTCCCATTTCATTGGTAATGTTCAATAAATGGAATGATCACATTATTGAACCATCCCTTTTTTGTATTTTGTATTTGTGTAATGACAGAAATTGAAATATACTACAATTTGTTCTTCATTCTCAGTCTACTGAAATTTCTCTCAAGAGATTATTTTTTTATTTATATTAGCAAGTCTTTGGCTCATGTGACAGTTCATGTTCAAGCTCACTGAATTAATTTGATTAGTGATATTCCTAAAGGGAATATACCACATGCTAATATCCTAAATAAAATTGTGAGTATGACTGTCATTCTTCTAATTTTGTTCCAAAAGAACTAGTGATAGCAAGAGTTTGGCATATGGATGGATTGATGGATTGATGGATTTAGTTTCATCTAGACATATAAATGAGTAGCTCTTTGAGTGCTCTGAGATTCTTCAACTGCACCTATTCTTCCTTTAAATACGACTTTATTGAGAGTGGGTTATCTTACTCTCCAAAGCTACTTGAAACTGTGAATGGTGTCTTCTGAGAGCAGTTAATATAATTTCTTTCAATGTACTTAATAATTTTCTCATTCCACCACACAAGCATTTCAATTTGGCAACAAGTTTTTGAACAACCTTGAACAGAAATGTACCCAAGGTCCATTGCATACAGCCTTGGAGGTCACAGGTAAAATATGCTTAAATTATCTTCTAATATCTTTTTATGGCCTTGGCTACAACTATAAATGTGCTTCTTTTCCATAAATTCACTGGGACGTCCTAGCAGAAATAGAAATATTTCATACTGGGTTATTAGGGCTGTACATGATACTCGATCCTGAATTATGTTTATTAAAATTGCTTAAATGTTTATAAGATTGTAGATCATATAAATAGACTCCTATGTTAAAAGTATTTGTCTCTAAATATAACCATACTCATCTTCATGGAAAGTCTTTCTGCTTGTTAGAAGTGCTTATGATGTCACTTAGCTTGGATAATGAACCATCTGCAAGAAAACCACCAGCTCGGAGAGCACCAAGGACCACTCAAACCCAAATGACATTGTGAAATGAGGACAACGGCAACACATTACTGAAAGATGAACCATTTGGGTCTGAAGGCATCCAAAGAATTCTTAAGGAAGAGCACAGAGCAAACACAAGTAGTTGTAATTTATGAGGTCAATGGATTAAAGTAAAAAAAACTGTCTAGAAATTTCAATGCTGCAAACATGCCATCTCTATACCTGTGGAATATCAGAGCCAAGAAAAAATGCAAACATGAAAGTAGCTTAATTTTCCAGAATTGGGTCACCAATAAAGGAAAATTAAGCCTTGGGTATTAATGGGTCCAATTTCCAAGATACAGCTTCAGGTCAAAATTGCATTAAAATAATTCAAAATTGAAAGGAGATGTGTGATTATGCTTCATAACTTTTCTGCAAAATGTGATATAGCAATGAGAATCATTATTAATCATTATAAATTTATCTTTTTATTTATATCAATACCATAAGTTTCCATTTTTATTAGTTTTTCATGTAACATTTTCATGCTTTTTGTATGAAAAACTGACAAGCTTTAACATCAGATTAAATGACAACATTCCATATTTATTCGGTATCTAAACTGTGCTTTTTGGCTTTTCTCTTGTGAACTGCAGTAGGATCATCCCTGGGGAGATTCCAGCAGTGATCAGCAAGCATGGATGGACTCCATTTCCCTTGGTATCTTTTCTTCATGCCTGTGATATCCTGATGGAATCTCTCCCATGCTCATCACTCCCCGCCCCACAGTTCTAAGAGAAATAGTCTAAATACGAGTGTAAGAAGTGAATTTTCAGTGATATGTTTTCATCAAGTGCTTTATGAAACCTAAACAAATTTTTCGCATATTTTTCATAGTCATCTAGCTTGCTGCTCTCAAAGTGAAGATAAATTTATACACTTCCATGTGGTACCATTTTCATTGTTCTACCATATTTTGTTGAGAATTTACAAGCATCATGGTCATTAGACAGCTCCCTTCCTTGTAGATAAATATAGTTGGCTGTGTATAAATCTTTGTTGTGAAATATCTTGAAAACTTTAGCCAATCATACATCTTTATCCCCTGTTTTCTAATTCATTCTAATTAAAATATGTAAAATTAACATTTGATAATTTTCCAAAAATTGTGTTATCAGTTACAGGGTATATAACTGTGAATGCTTTTATGTCTTTATTGGATTGTTTTAAATTAAATGTTGTATACTAGACTCACTTTGAGACAGGCAGCTATACAAATATGACAAATAAAGAAAGTAATAAATAAATGTGAATTTATTCAAATATAATTTTCTGCTGTAACATGGATACTGTCTGAAATCTGATTAGGTTGTATATGTCCTTTCATATTTTATCTTGTAAGGGTCTCATATTATTCCAACCAAAAATATTCTAGATGGGCAGAAAAATCTAGAAATACAGGAAAAAAAATAATTATGGAGAAAAGAAAGGAACCTTGGGTGTAACTATCTTCCTGTTGGTACAATATGACTAGCAGATTTATATTTACTCAATTAAATATGAAAAAAATATTCTGATACAATGATTCTTTGTTCCTTTTATTTGTCCTTTGATTTATCAAAAGTGTAGCTTTGTTTTTTTTGTAACAAGGAAAACTGAAGTTGGTTTAAATATATGAGATGTTCAATTTAAACTGATAACAGCTTTAAGGGTCCTAAAGTCAAAATAGATTTAAATTTCTTTTTAATGTATTACTGAGATTTCATTTTAATTATAACTTGATCTTCCATCCATCAGTTCTAGTGTATCACTAGCATGACTTTATTTATTGTAGAAATGGTAGAATTGTCTCTTTATGACTGATACACATTTCACTATTCTACAGCATAAAATGGATGCATTGCTGAAAAAAATATGTCTATAGCAACAAAATGTTAACAGTTCTATTGATTTTTTTTTGCTAGCAAATCACCATTTATTTAAGAAAAAAAGGTTACTAAGCCATTATTTCCCAAAGTTAAATGTGCAAAAGGCAAAATACTGTTACAGATTAGAAAAACAACTCACGAGTGTCTATATATTTCAAATATTAAACTTTTAAACAGGATAAAGAAAACAATGAAGAAAGGGAACTGGAGAATTATACACCTGGAAACCTTGATCCACTATTACTGTCTCTTCTATTGCTCAAAGAAAAAAAGGAACAAACAAATGAACAAACTATGCCACCAGTTTTAAAACTGGTCTTGTTTGTCAAACTCCTTACTACCTGGTCATGAGAAAATAGCAAACTTCCATGCAGCAGAATTACTTTGCTGTTTTAGAGTCAAAG
Source organism: Toxicocalamus goodenoughensis (assembly GCA_032468175.1). Lineage (NCBI taxonomy): Eukaryota > Metazoa > Chordata > Lepidosauria > Squamata > Elapidae > Toxicocalamus > Toxicocalamus goodenoughensis. Next base: position 25,561 of record JANHFN010004423.1, read on the forward strand.
AGATACAGAGAGTAACCCACATTTGACAGAGAAGTGGGAACAGAACAAAGAATCTTTGATTATTTTTTTTGATACAGGGGTAAAATGTTCCAAGTATTTTTGTAAGCATCAGGCTGGAATTTTGAGCACAAGTAGAAGTACTACAACGACAAAATCTGGGAAAGGAAAAAGAGCTGACACACTGAACATCATTTATAGGTTGTTCTAATCCTGTTTGCCCTAAACTAAAACATCTATAAAACCCCAAAACCATATTCATTACCTACATTTACATATTCAACATTGAAAGGCGGAGGAGAGCTGAGAAGTGACACTTTTGTTAACACGACGTATTTTGGGTCTGCCACATTTTCCTCATGTTTTAACACACAGCTGACAGCTTCTTCTCATAAAATATACACTGAGAGCAGGAGGCTCCATATCCCAAAATACGCCAGCAGTAAAAATGAAAACTCTTTTGTGATTTCTTAGCAGAATCAGTCAGGAAAGATGAGGACTTGGGTCCCTTCTTGACAAATAAGCAGGTTATACTTCATAAAGATAGGCCTCATTTTTGGAAATGCAACACATGGTTGCTTTCTTTTCCAGAAGCTGATAGAAGTCTAGAGTCCGCTGAGAGAGTTCCCACTGCCTGAGGTCATTCCCAGTTGGTCTTCTGTCTGCTGCCCATGACTGCTTGACCGGGCCAAAGGAACTAGCTACCTGAGAGACACTGGAGCTTGAGAAAGAACAAAGCAAGATAGATGCTGCCTACCTGGGCTGGGCTTATCCACGAAAGAACAGGAGTCTGAAAAGTTAGTTTTTGTGTGCACTGTGGAGTTCAGGAAAGCAGAGGAAAGGGTGCTAGGATAGAAGAAAGAAAAAGAACAGAAACCAGTTCACTGGTCCTTTGACATCAAAAGTTTATCTTCCACTGCTCACATCTCTGTCTTCATAAATGATAATTTTGAAAACTCTTAGTCCCTGATCAATGGCGTCAGTCAAGGGGAGACCTTGTGGAGCATAGATATTATCATTTTGCTCCTGAATGTACTTGGCAACTTTCTTTGAACCTTTTCATAATGTGTCTCCATGCACAGAAATATAGTGTAGGCAGTTAAGCAATCCAAGCACCCTTCCAGGTACGACTGGCTCCCAAGTTTCTCCACTTCAGCATAAAGGTTATTCAGGGTCTGTACAGTTTCTTCAAACTGTTGCCTGTCAATCTGATTTTCCAACTCTGGGGGGAATTTGGTCTGTAACTGGCACTTAGTGCCACTGCTGTAGTCCCTTTGGATGAAGACTTTGATGGCAACATACGGCTGCTGTGGCCTCATCTTGCAGCTCAAACTGGCCAGTCTCCTCTTCTAGTGTTGCTTTGCCAGCAACTCAAGCTCCTTCACTTACAGCTGTCCCCCCTTGCCTCAACAGTTCTATTGATTTTAATGATATCTCACATTTGTTTGTTCCTATGTATGTTTAGGACTACTTTTTAAGTCAAACTATTGCAATTCTAATTTGCTGATTTGGAAATGTCCCTTCCAAAGATGGTTATTTCATGAGCCTATTTCCCCACATTATAAAGTGAAGAACTTATGCATCCTAAGTTCTTAAAAATAGGACCAGATCAGCAATATACAAACTTATACAAAGTTGAATGAATCCAGGTTTCTTCCTTTGTAAAGGGAGGGTCTGTTTACAGAAAAGAACTTCGATCAAGCTGATGCTTCTAGTGGAACAAAGTTAATAATTTATTATATGAGTCCCTTGATGTTCTCCGTCACCATAGATTCCTAGAAAATCCTTCATCTCACTAGAATTAAGCAACTGCATATATCTGATTCCAAACTCTACACCCTACTTTTTATTAATGCATTCTAAATAATTAAATTTAGTAAGATATAAACACATTTTGTCCATCTTTTGGTAACTACATAAAATGTATATCAGTCACATTAGTTCAAGACCATTTCTATCCTCTTCCTGTCCATTTGGTATGTCAAAATGTTTCTTCATAAAAGGGGTATAGATTGTATAAAATTGATAACTTCTTTCTTGGTAGTGGGCATAGAAATATTTGATAAGTAAAACTTCTTTCTGGTATGGAAATTAGCAGTTGAAAAAGTGTCAGCAATAATATACATTTATTAGCTGTATTTTTTGTAATAAAAAGTCAAGCATAAATCAAGATTTAAATGTTTGTAAGTGTGTGCATCTTACATACATACATGCATGCCCACTGTCCAAGATTAATGGAGCACAAAAATATTGGGAAGTAAAAATTACATGTATTTCTAAACTGTTAAGGATGATTGTACATTCTGTCAAATATTTCATCTACTTAGTTTTTCATTGTTGTTTTTCTTTTTAATATGCTTTATGGTAATTTATAGATTAGTCATTGGGATACATGTTCATTTAACTTTAGTGGTATAACCCAAGGCCAACTAGCAGAGCATTTTGAAATACTTAAATAATGAAAGCAGTTAATGTGCCAATTTATTATTTAAAAAATCCTGATAACCTTTCAGATAATTATCAAACATTCTGAAATTTGGGGGAAATATCTTAAAGGTCAGTCGTGTTAATTAAAATGCTGACTTCAATACCAAACTTTGTATGAAAATGAAATTACTTAAGCTGCCAAAATCCATATGAAACAATGGTTTAAAAAGAGTTTGATGGAATAATGAAGAATACAGTTTATGCTTATAATAATAAGGTACAAAAAGTGAGAAACATTATTAAAGCTACTAGATTAAGTTTTTGTAGGAAAAGATCTTAAGAACTTTACAGTATGATTACAATGGAAGATAAATCTCATAAGAATTTGAGTCAGATGAGAGACTCAGTTTTATATGCATCAAGCTGACAACTCAAATAATACTCACTCATACGTATTTTACTATCTTAAATAGACACTCTTGGAGCAGGCAAGATAGAAAATCCCATGAATTTGATAGAAGTGAATTAATTATAATAGTCATAAATCTATTTCTTTCATCAATGCTGCTAAATTAAATACTTTTAGTTTCTCTTTCAGGAAAAGTATATCAGACCTTCTTTTTGCCACTATTGAGACATGGATGGAAATCTCATTAGAATACATTTGTTGCTAGAAATATTTGACCAAGATTTATATTAAAATTGTATTTTTCATCTTGAAGATTGGCTTCTAATAAAAATCAACTTTGATTTGCAATCCTGATAAAGGACTGAAAATACACAAAAAATTATTTTATATTTTGTCATGATATAGAACTCATAATTCTATAGCCAAATATCCTCCTATAATTTGACCATCTAGTACCTATGTTTTGATATATTATATAACTGTTTCCCATGACTTCTTTAAACTGGAAATGCAAGAGATTGAATCTTAAATCTTTTAACTTCGAAGACTGTGCTGTATCCATTTGCTAAACTATATAAGCCAATGTGTATCTGACTCTCTTTTTGGATGAGATTGTTACTCCTTGGAACAGGAACCAACAGCAAACCCATTTTTCAAAAACTCAGTGGGTGGGCCATATAGTTCAGGAGATATAGTTCTGAAGATACCTAAGAGCCAAACTATCTATTGAATGAATCAACTTTTTGCATTAGTGAAGGAAGCAAATCAACAGCAAAATCACTGATTGCAGAATTAATGTTACATTTCTGAATCTGACATGCACTTCAGGTCATCTGAAACTGGCAGAACCATGTAGAGTGCACTACAAGAATTTAATTGTGAGGCACTGAAGGCATCAGTCACTTTGATCAGGGGTAGCTTCAAAATAAATCACAACTTTCACAAAAGAACATCTGAGTCAAGAAAGACCTGTAAATCATAGATTAATTCCTCTAAGTGAATGAGGCCCCATCTATAGCTAAAACTGGACATGGGATCAAGCTAGATTTATCTCCAACAGTATGTTGTTGTGTAATGGGCTGTGAGAATTACCTTGGGAACAATAGGAAGAGCTGCAGCTTAGACAACAACCTGATAAATGAAATTTGAATCCAAAGGAGAAAAGGGTATCCAGAAACGGTCTCAAAGGGGTAGCAGAAAGGAAGAAGTGCTTTCAGACTTTCAAGATTCTGTTACTGTAACTTTACAGTAAAGGTACTATTAGTGCTCATACTTTTCCTGGCCTATCTGGACTACCTCAAAGAGATGGTAGTTCAAGAGGTTTTTTAGCTGGGCTTATTTTGATCTATTCAGTTTACAATCCCAGGTCATGAGTTGTATAGTATCTCTAGTTCACTTTGGGGTGTAATCTATGACTAAATAATATATACTGAAGAAACCTCAGTCAGACCAATACTTCACCTTTCCTAGATATTATGTAGATGTTCAACAGTATTGGAAAAAGAACCAAAACCCAAATTATACCATGGGAAAATTTCAACTTATTGTCTCTCACTCACATACAACTAAAACTTTTAAGAAAAGAAAAAGCCGCTGTAGAACATTTATTTCACCCAGATCCTAACAAAGGTCATATACCTGTGAATCAATGGTATTTTTATTTCAACTAAAGGGTATCTACAAAATCTATTTTCTTTAGGAGCTGAAAACCCACTGCTTTTTCCAATAAAAAAACAAAGCGAAATAAAAATATTATATGCAGAAAGCATTATACTCTACACAATTTCTATATTACCCAAAAATATTATCGATTGAATGATCAGCACCATCTCTTTCTTATAAGGTGAAAGAACATCTATGATATATCTATGCATGAAATTTCCAAGAAATATAATTCTAAAGCATCTGTTTTTTCTGTTACATTTTCTTAAGGTATTGAATGTCAAATTCCAATGTTAAACGAATATGTGGCAATTATGGAATTTAATGGCAATTATTAGAGAGTGCAGTTTTGCTATTTTGCTATTTACATTTTATTTCCAGCACTGTTTCCCAAGAAAGGGAAAATATCCTGGCTAAGCAATGAATAATAAAGCCATTATTTGTAAAGGATTTTCTGCAGTGAACATTTCCAGGGGAATTATAAGGTGGGTTCATCATTTAGCAATTTTCCAAGTTTAAGTTTAAAAGCCAAAGAGGTAGGACTTTTAAGGTTTAGAAGATATCTATGACTAGAGGTAGATTCACATAACCCTTAAGGGGAGTAATAAAATTTCCAAGAGAAATAACTTTTCAGTTTAAATGTGTAAAGAGGGGGAAGAGAAGATAAAAAAAATTAAAAGTCTAGTTTAGTATAAGAATGTATTCTGACCTTGTAGAATTTTTCAAGGTTTAGGACTTTTAATTCATTTCCACTTTCTCACAGAGTAATAGAAACAGCTGAAAATTACGCTCATATCTGTACATTTCCACCAATGTAATATTATAGAGGGCACATGAATAACCAGTACATATCTGGTTCCATTGGGATGTCAGTAGTAGAAAATCTATATTGTACAAGAAGCATTGGCCCAACATGGGGGGAAAATATCAAACAGTTTCATTTAAGTAATCAGTGTCTTTCTATATTTATAAGGTTAATCAAAGCCCATATGCTTTCATTCTACTGTACAATTCAATAAAAGAGAAATATAATCAAAATTATTAATGTTGCTACATTGATTTGCTTGCTCTGCTTGTTACTCAGAGCAGAAAATTAATTTTTTTTTCATTTTTTATAGTCTTACACAAAATAATTTATTTAAAAATCACTTCTTAGTTGTCAGGGATACAGTGGCTAAAATTGAAAATCCTGCCACTCCACAGATTGGCTATGAGGTTTTCCTGAGACTTTTTTTAAAAAGTACTTGACATTTTCCCCATTTTCACTTTAATGTGTGATTTACACAAAGGAGGTATATAAAGAGACTGATTTAAAGATATACTGTACTTCCAAATATATTTAACTCAAATTATAAATAATGAAGTGCTAATTATGAAACTTTAAAATGTTATAGAATTTTAAAATACAATGGTACTAAGCACACAGTTTATGTTTAGTACAAGATATGCAAATTAGATCAATTTGCATGAAGATTTTTATACCTCATATTATCTGACACTTCCTAAACTCTACTTTTCTTTAATATATTTAAAGAGAATATATACCTATCACCATTGGATGGATATGGTAGAAGACATGGGACTCAATTATTCCTTAGCTTTTGATATATTTGCTGTGAGTGTACAAAGCTACAAAAATGTTGATTTTATTCAGAGGTTAATTGCTTTCGGGTTGAAATCTTTGACTCAAGTTTTCAAACAAATCCAAAGTGCCAAATCAAATTCTAAAACAATCCAAAAATTTGAATGAACTTTCTGGTTTTGCAGGACTTTGGCTCTCCTATAAATAGACAAAGAAGGTATGTGGTGTGTGTGTGAGAGAGAGTGTGTGTATGTGTGTGTGTGTGTGTGTGTGTGTGTGTGTGTGTGTGTGTGTGTGTGAGAGAGAGAGAGAGAGAGAGAGAGAGA
>JANHFN010004423.1:32063-45374 GCA_032468175.1 Toxicocalamus goodenoughensis
ACAGGGGAATAAAGTGTTTTCAAGCCTCTAGATGGCAGTGTTACAAAGTTTCTTAGCTTTCACTTTCCCCCTCCTTTTTAAATAAGGAAATGAATATCCCTTTTATTTAAAATAGTAAAAAAGGAAAGTACAAAGGGAAGCGTCTAACAAGATATTCAAAAATAAGAAAAGAAAAATATATAAAAAAGAGTCTAAGCAAAAGATGAAAATTTAAAAAAAAGTCAGTCCAGTTCCAAAATACCAAATCGTGTATAACAAGTCAAAAAAAAGAAAATAAAAGAACAAGCCTTACTTTGACAGTCCTTTTTAAAATCACCACTAATCAATTCTTGTCAAAACACTTTACAAATCTTCCTTTTCTTTAGGGTGATCTTTCAAACCTTAAAGTGAAAAAAAAAAGGTTTCTCACCAAACTGGCACAATCTTTCTCTCCGACTTCCTTTAATCGGAGCTGTCCCAACTTCAGCAATCTCAATGGCTGCCTCTCCTCCTCTGGCAAGAAGAGCTTCTTCCAGATCAACCAGGGACTTTGCGATGTCCCTGGGATCAGCAGAATGCGCTCTCCACCTTCATCGTCTCTACAGGATGATTTAGATCTCTCAGGATCGTCCAGCAAGACAGATATCAGCTGAGATCTCAGGACACTGAGATCACAAGCTGTATCGTCGCGATGTCGCTCTGCCCACTTCTGTCAATCTCTGTTGCTTTTGTGTGAAATGGGGAACAGTTTTCTTTTGTAAACTTTTTTTTTTACAAAGCTTGACTTCTTTGATTCTAGTAGGTGTTTGTAAATTTTAAGTGAATTGTAGTCATCTACAGCTCTATCATAGACATATCAGTTATACTCGGTCACAGCTTGCATATTCATTGTTATTAAATATGCATTTCAAAATTCAGATCTTTAATATTCAAATAATATATTTTAAATATATAACCTGCTGTCCTTGAAACATACTGAGCCAGTGCATGCTACCAGTGTATCTGACATGACAATTTTTTACTTATTGATTAAACTGCATTTAGTACTTGTAAAATGCACATTTTCCTCTACAGTCTGACCTGCTTCTCAACAGACTGTTAATGTGATTATTTTCATTATTCCTTTAGGATTCTGCTATAATATGGGCAAAAAAAAATCCTTCCTTGGACTGTTCTATGCTATATTATCTTCAGAGGATTCACTTTGATTAGGTGCTGGATCATTACTCACAAAAGTTCCCTTCTTCTAGTAATTGCTTGTCTACTTCGATGTATACATGGGGATAATTCTTGAGCAACATAATCCGGTGACTTTTCTATCGGGAATCCCAGCTAATTCACTCTGTATTTAAGACATGAAGAAATTCAAGAAAACCCAGCAGAAAGCTTGACTTCTGTTTATCACTTCTGACTAGCTGTTTGAATATTGTTTGGATATACCTCTTCAGATTTCCCAGTACTGCTCCCCTACATCAATCAACAATTTTACTTGGATCTGAAAATATGTACTGATATCCTCAGCCTTATATCTTTCCTTCATTTTTGTAGCTTGCATTGTTTTTAAGATGTGTTTATTATGTATACAATAAATGTTGTCTGTAAATTTGATAATCTTATTGTGTCAACTTAATAATGGGAGATAATAAGTGGCTTTAGGCCATAGTCTCCATATGACTTTTGAATGAATTTATAAATATGCAATATGCTGCTTTGAAGATAGAAGGGAATTGTAGACAAAACTTTTAAATGGATTATTTTAAAACTAATGAAATCTGTAATATGTCAACCTTAACAGTCTCCTGTTTTATATACCCCCAAGATTACTCGCTGCATTTTAGTTCCAACCACAATAGGAGGCGATATCACTTCAAATGCTATTTTTGTTAATCTCGTGAGCAGTTGCTTGAGGCAGATTTCATTGCATATTTTAGCAGCCAAATGTTGAGTTTTTACTGTTTAACTTTCTGTTGTTTAGGCAAAACATTGGGTAGAATGACTAAAAAACACATTGGTTTTTCTAGAATGTGAGCCAGGAGGCTGAAAAGCATTTTGGGAATTGATCATTTAACCCTCTGAGTTTTTTAACAAAGATTTTTATATAATCATTATATTTTACTTCTCAACTGATCAAATTAGGCTGCTTTGAAATGCAGTATGCAGATTTAGAGAATTGGCGAGATATTATTTAATTTCAGAAGTTGTTTTTTGTTTTAAATAACTTTCTAAAATTCATATCAATGTATTTGTTTATTTTTTAAACAGAAGGCTATTTCATAAATGCTTTACACAGTAAAGAAAATTATGTCCATCACATAAATATCATAAGAATATAAGTAGTGTCCTGCTGGATTAGATCCTTAGCCCATCTAGCCAGGAGTCTGTTGTCACAGTGGTCAACAATAAGCAAAAGGAACTCCATTGATCTTCCAGCAGATAGCCTTCGGAAGAAGTCAGTTCCCTTACTTTAATATTTTTTTAAAGTCTTCAATAGAAAAAAGTCACAATAGAATTCTATACAAGCCTTATTTCTCAGGTAGACTTATAAAGGATTTACTACTTGAGAAATCAGGAGGATTTGAAGATTCTTCACCAGTTCTAATTTAATTCATTTTGCAACAGGATAGGGAGATATTTATATAAGAGAACAATGTGAATATGAAAATATTAAGCTCTGATGCTTAATAAATTCTGAAATTCAGTAATTGCTGATGCAATTCATGTAAGGAAGATTGGCAGGGATGAAATAGTATATCTATCTACTTTAGATTATTCCTTTGCTAGATTTTGTAAGAGCTATTGGAGATGGGTTGTACTGAACATTAGTTTAAATGACAAGAAAAATGACACTGGTATCAGGCACAAAATAGCAATCAGAAAGGTAATTCTGATAGTCTCAATAAAGGCAACAGAATTGAGATATGTTTTATAATATATGATTGCTAATATATGTTTTATGCTAATATATATCCCCTACTAAGTTCATGTTTGTTTCGTCCCACCATATAAATTGTACCTTTAACCAGCCTGAACTGAACATTTTAATTTGAAAAATAGCACACCACCTGACATTGTTTGATATTTGAAAGACCTAGTGGGTGGTGATTTAAGGATTGAAAAGGTAAACATATCTAAAGAAAATCAATGTACATTTTATTTTGATATGATGAAGTAATTGGGAGCTATTACATGTTATTCATCACCCTAAGAATGCATAAGGCATCAGGTACTGTCTTCTTGTTCAAGGAAACCAGATGTATGATTACATTTTTATATAATTGATCCATTATATTATGAAGCCTATATTAGAATAGATATTATTTCTTCCTTCCTTCCTTCCTTCCTTCCTTCCTTCCTTCCTTCCTTCCTTCCTTCCTTCCTTCCTTCCTTCCTTCCTTCCTTAGCAAGACAACTATCCTAAACTGTTAGGATCAGCAGTATTCTTGACATTAGGGATGCAACCAGAACTGCAGCTTTATTGCACATTGAAGCTCCTTCTACATAAGAACATATCCAAGAAGATTATAAGTCCTATGCATAAAGGAACGATGGCATCCTACAATCCAATGCAAAACGAAATACTAAACAAAACCCCTCACATCCTGGACATAAATTGTTTCAACTTCTACCCTCAAAATGATGCTACAGGGCACTGCACACCGGAACAACTAGACACAAGTTTTTTCCCTGAATACCATCACTCTGCTAAACAACTAATTCCCACAACACTGTTAAATTATTTACTAAGACTGTATTACTATTATTCTTCTCATTCTTCCTAATACCTATCTCTTCCCACTTATGACTATAACCATGTTGCTTGTATCTTTACAATTTATAGTTTTGTTTCCTAGTATGACTTGATTGCTTATTACTAACCTATGACTATCACTAAGTGTTGTATCTTATGATTTGTGATGAATGTATTTTATTTTTTCTTTATGTACACTGAGAGCATATGCACCAAAGACAGATTCCTTGTGTCCAATCACACTTAGTCAATAAAGAATTCTATTCTATTCTATTCTATTCTATTCTATTCTATTCTATTCTATTCTATTCTATTCTATTTAAATTATTAGACTTATTCAGGACAACTCCACCAAAGCTTTCCTTTCACTGGGACTCAGGCTGAAATCAGACCGATTCATCCCTATTCACTGTTGCCAGTGCAGTGTTTTCAGCACTAAGTGTAACAATTTGAAACACCTTTAATAGCATTGATTTCATTCTTGCGTGCTATGAATATAATTTTCCCTCTTATGTTAGCATGTGCAACTCAAAGCTAGGAAAATAATACTTTTTCAAATTTTAAATCCACAAGTAAAACCAGCTACTGGACAACAAAGCAAAATCAAAAGGGATCTGAATCATGCAAAAATAACCAATGGCAGAGTTGACTGTGGAAAGATTCCCCCATATATATATGTACATGAAAGTAATCAGTTCTGCCTCTGAGATTTATTTATTTTTGTTTATTTAATCTTATTTTTATCTCACTTTTACTGTTTAACTCAAGGCAACAAGCATATCTCTCAGGAGAAAGAAAGCAGGATTTTCCAACCTACTTTTCCCATTTTGATACTTGGATTTTGTTTCTTTTGTATCACAAAAAAGGCTTAATTTATACACTTTCTTTCTACAGTGAGAAATTGTGCCATTATTTTATATCAAATATCTTTATTATAAACTTGGTGGATTCCAAGTGCTCTGGATTGCCTACCCTTGACGTAAAAAGAATAAAAACACTCCTATACCATTTGTTCAGCAATTTTCTTCATTGATGATTTTATCTCAAGCAAGTGATAGAAGGTAGGGCTGCCTATCATTTACCTGAGCTTACTAAAAAGACATTAGAAAGTCAAGGTCACTTTCCTGTAGGCTAAGGTGATAGCTTCATTACCCAGCTTTTATTTGCTATTTTTCATTTTCATAAAGCACAGCAACTCTGGTACTCACAGAAAGAAGACAAGGCTTGACAATTGTGTAGCTGGAGCCAAAATTTGTAACTGTCAATGCTATGAACCCAAAGAAGCAATTCTGGTTTATTCTCATGGACAATATTTGTGGAGTACTGTACTCCAGTTATTCAACTTCCACCTATGTGAATGGCTTTAGAAAGTAACATTAGATTATCACTTGTCTGCAGTTTTAGAAATAGAATAATAGAGTTGGAAGGGATCTTAGAGGTCTTCTAGTCCAAACTCCTACTTAGGCAGGAAACCTTATACCATTTCAGTCAAATGGTTATCCAACATTTTCTTACAAAATGTCCAGTGTTGGAGCATTCACAATGTCTGGAACCAAGTTGTTCCACTGATTAATTGTACTAACTGTCAGGAAATTTCTCCTTAGTTCTAAGTTGCTTCTCTCCTTGATTAGTTTCCACCCATTGCTTCTTGTCCTGGTCTCAGGTGCTTTGGAGAATAGCTTGACTCCCTCTTCTTTGTGGTAGCCCATGAGATATTGGAACACTGTTATCATGGAACCCCTGGTCCTTCTTTTCATCAGACTAGACATACCCAGCTCCAGCAATGGTTCTTTATATGTTTTAGCCTCCAGTCCCCTAATCATCTTTGTTGCTCTTCTCTGTACTCTTACTTGACTCTCAATATCTTAGAAAACACTATTCTTTTGCCAAAGCACTTGTTTATTTATTTAGCAGTCCCTCTCATGTATGTGATTGTAGATGGCATACAATAAACAGAAACCACATCTGCCAGCTCCTTCAGTAAAACCATGTGATTCAGGAGACTTGAACTTATTCAGAGAAACTAGATGTTCTCTCACCAATTTTCCCTGTTTTGTCATACATTGCTCTTCCATCTCCCATGGAGCTGTTTTTGACAATATTTTCTTTTTCTGTAAAAACAGATGCAAAAAAGGAATTAACAATTCTACTTTTTCCTGCTGCTTGTCAACTTCTTGCCATCTTCCCCCACCAGTGGACCAAATATTTTCTTGATTTTACTCTTGCTCTTTCAATATTGAAAACATTTTTTCTATTTTTGGCATTTGTTGTAAGTCTTAGCTCATTCACTGAAACAGTGCATAAATCGAATATGATTACACGAAACTTCAAGTAGAGAATCATTGCAGCATATCTGTACATACAGAAATAGGAAAATCTGCATGTGTGGATGAACAGAACTGTTTTAGCATTTTTACTTGACTTAAGCCTAACTTGAAAAGGTTGGAATTCTAAATAAGTAGAATTATGTTATCACTTGACTTAGACTATTCAAAATATAACCTTATTAAAGACAATATGACAAGTTTTAAGTAATAAAGTAATGGCATTCATAATTACAATAGACACTGAAGGTATCATTTGCTAACCTATGTATGTAATGACTCTTCTTTTCATAGACATGAGCATTAATGATCCTTGAATTTAGTCAAATGGCAGCCTGCATTCAAAGGCATTTGTCTCATTTTCTCACAAGAATGGAATTAAACAAGGTTGCTTAGGTATCAACCTCTATTTATGTGGTATTAATTAACCATTGACTCAAGCCCTGATATTTATTACTCTGCTAACCTTTTCATGAACAAACTCATTAAGCACCTTTATATTGTTGTCTACAAATTAAAAAAAATAAAATGAAAAGACTAAAAATGTTTTCTACATTTATTTTAGCGTTTGAAGGTTAATGTCTAATGTTTCTCAAAGAATGTAATTTCCTTCAATGTTTAATGGGTGGCAGCTTCCTAATACTCTGAACCTGCCATATAAATCGATGACATCCCTGCAGTACACTTAATTTGTTCCCTTGAAAAGTAATTTGCTTCTGGTAAATGTTTGTTAGATAACCTCCTACACAATATTTTTATACAGTCTACATATTTGCAGCTGGTGCTTCATCATATGAATAAAGACATTTAGAAGTATATTCATGACAGAATTTTTTTCCACTAAGCTCCAGAAGTTCAAATGCATGGGAATTATAAATATGTGGGGAAATGTACATCCTTTCTTTCATGGTGGATAGCCATAATTGCAAGCAGTGCAGATACATGAAACTTCAATCACATATACATTTTAGTCATTTCCAATGTTTTCTCAATTAATTTCAAACTTACTTACTTACTTCTTCCTATATTTTCTTCCCCCTTTCTTATTTTCCTTATATGCTGTACAGTACTAATCGGGAAAGATTATTTGTGACAAAAGTATCCATCCTATTAATATCCTGACTAGCAATTTATGATTTTTCTGCCATCCATCTTTCAGTGCTAATTATGAATATAGTCATATTTTAAAGACATTATATTATTTTTTTTGCAAATGTCTGTCAGTAAATGAAACCTTACCTTTATGGAATAATCCAGTTTAAAAATAAAAGAGTCTATTAAATTCAATTCTAATAAGATTCATTTCAATAGCACTTATATTTATATACCTCTTCACAGTGCTTTACAACTCTCTCTAAGCAGTTTACAGAATCAACATATTGCACCAACAATCTGGATCCTCATTTGATAAATTAAGCATTTTTTTTACAGATTAGCCTGCATCTTCTATTGTTTGCAGGAAAGGGGGACGGGGGAAAAGAGAGAACAGTAGTTTATTCCAGTTGCATTTCACTCCAACCCTGCCCTTTTTTAAAGAGACTATAGCTAATTTCCACCTTACTAGATATTTTGTCCTGTTTCCAACATTCACTTTCTGGGCAAAGTGGTTGAGAAGGTGGTTGCTGTGAATCTCCAATGTTCCTGGATGAAAGACTATCTGTAGGGGTTCAGGACTGGATACAAGTTTGAAACAGCATTGGTTGTGCTTTTTGCTGATCTTTGATAAGGGGGTAGGGATTTATTGGGTTTTATATTTTAGTTCCACATTGGTAGTATCCTGAGTGAATCGGAAAGCCATATATAATTTCTAAATTGATAAATAAATAACCTAGAATCCCCTTCAGCTAGCATGGCCAAAGTTGATGTCCCTATATATCTAGACAGCTGTAGACTTATGGAGTGTGGGAAACATATGAATGTATAAATTAAAGAAGGAACCTCCTCTCTGAGAGAGAGAGAGAGAGAGAGAGAAAAGAAGGCACAATCATTTCACAATTTATAGACAAAGAAGTTCAGTAATAAAATTAATATAACAAAGTCAACACAGAAATTTACAAAAAATATCTTAGCAGTTATTTTTGCCCAGTGTGCTACTGTATAATTATATATTCAGACTATAGGAACAGTACATAATTATTTAAAAACATTTGTATCCAATTTTTCTTAAATTTAGCAACTTTAAGAGAGTACAGTTGTCTTCTTTGTAAAGCAGAGCTTTCTCTTCCAGTTTAGCTTAAGTTCAGCTGCTTAGAAACCATTCTTTGTATTCTTTTGTAAATGGGCTAGCACAAGCTTGCACTTGTATGAAAGTTATATTTGGACAGGTAATGTTCATCAGTATGATCAACATTGCAAACAGTTCTACAAAAAAGTACCTCTGAAATTTTTGGTTAGTAATATTAGGATTTTGCATATTCGTATTTTCATTCTTTCTTAGCAATCCCCAAGTGGGGATAGAATGGAATTAAGAATACTTAAAACATCTATTTTTAAAACAATGTAATCAATCTGTTATAATGAAATCCAGTTTGTTCCAAACTGGGACAAGAAAAAGAATGCAGAACATAGGTAGTTGCTTGAAGCGGAGATGAAGTTTATTTCTTAGAGTAACAATACAGACAAAATTCCAGATCAGTTATTGGAGTTGGCCACCCTGATCCCTTTCCTATGAGCCCTTTGTGTAGGAAAACCTTGCCTTTGTTCTCTGAAAATGTCAGAAAAAGCCCATCCTTTAGAAATACTTAGAAAGTGTAATTGACCTGTTCCCCAAAAGGGACACTCTAAGGTCAGGTATCTTTTGAGCATAGTTTTCCATTCATTTCCTGCTCAGTTAGCATTAAAGATAGAACTGACAGTCTCATGGAAGAAAGGATCTTTTGTTTATTAATGGGTAGAATCTCTGGCATCCTGAAAAAGTTGCCCTGAATAAGCTGCCTCTGCTGGCCAATTTCAATCTGTATGTCCAGTTTGTTACTTTTTGTTTTACAGTAATTTCTAAGCTTTTGTCATGGAAGTGGCTGTGAGTTTGGGACATGAGAGAAGATTGAATGGCAGGGAAAAGTTCAATTTCTAAAAATGTAAATGAATATATTTTTAAAAAATCTTATGAAGACAAAGCAACCATTCCATTCAAATTAGGGAATAGTACTAATTTACCAAAGATCAAAATGAATAGATATGATTAAATATGTGCAGGAGTGTATCACAGTTCAGCACCATTAATAACTGAACAAGGAAAAGCATGTGCTGTTCTAAGGATATTAAAAACTCCTGCTACTAATGCATTTTCACTGAGTAAGTGATGGGGAAGGGGACTCTAAATAGCAGAATGTAATGTATTCCTATGAGTAAGACTCAAATCTTTTCAATATTATAACATTACATTGATAGAGTTAGATTAAAATTGAATAGAGCTTCACTTCAATGAAGGACATGGTGAAGAACCATTTCATAGCAAAATGCCAAACTGAAGTAGCATTCTCCTTCAAAGCATAGCTAAGAGGGCTGCCTTCCTTTGATTCAACTATTAAAGCAGACTTCCAAGCAAAAGCTGTGCTTGCCCAGAGGCTTCCTTCCAGCAGATTGAAGCACTCAGGACAAATGTAATAAATATTGCAGGGCTTAACCTCCAATGGACCAGCAATTATACCAATGGTGTTTTTATGAAACTTTTAGCATATTTCCATACCTCATTATAAGAATGTTCAAAAAAAAACATTGTGGAAAAAGCATGACAATATATCAAACATGCCTCCAACCAAGAAAAGTCTCCGGTCCATCCCCGAGTCTCTCGACGAGGTATTGAACTCTACCTTTACACCAGCGAGAATCCCGAATGCCGACCACCGTGTCATCAGCAGCGGGCTCATCGTCGGGTACAGGTGAAGGAACCGTAGCAGCAGGAGAACGGAGAGCACTTGAAGGGGCGTCAGGAACCAGGAGGGAACGATGGAAGACAGGATGAATACGCATAGAGCGCGGTAGGGTGAGGCGGTAAGCAACGGGATTGATGACCTTCTCGATAGGGAAGGGACCGATGAAACGATGGTCCAACTTCCTGATCGGACGATCAACCCGTAAATACTTCGTTGATAACCACACCTTGTCTCCCACAGCCAGCGGGGGCGTCGCCCGGCGAGAGCGATCAGCAAATCGTTTATAATCCGCCTTGGCCCGGTCCAATTGCTGAGAAATCAATTGGTGAACGGAATGCAGTTCTGCCAAGAAGTCTCGCGTCACGGGAATCGGAGAGTCCAAGATCGACAATGGAAAAAACCTCGGATGATAACCCACATTTGCGTAAAACGGTGTCATGAGAGTGGAGGTGTGCTGAGAATTATTAAAGGCAAACTCCGCCAAAGGGAGATAAGTCATCCAATCGTTCTGTCGATGGTTGACAAAACATCTTAAATATTGAGTGAGAATGCCAATCACTTTCTCAGTCCCGCCATCAGTCTCCAGATGATGCGACAACGACAAGCACACCTGGACCTGCAACGCGTTCATTATTGAGATACAGTATATATTACATCTTTTTAAAAAATTAAAAATTGCTGTTAAGGTGTACAATTGCTTTTAAGCTCTAAGTTAAATATGAATATCAAAAGCCATAGTCAACACACTATAAATCACTAAGTAAGATTCTGTGGTACAATAAATGACATCCAACTGCTGAGAGTCACTTGGTTGAGTTGGGCAGCTATAGAAATTGAATAGATAGATAGATGATAGGGATGATGATGATAGATTGATAGATAATAGATAGTTGATAGAGATGATGATAAAGATAGATAGTTACATAATCCTACTGATTTAAGAAACTGTTTACATAGAGTGTAGTCCATACTTTTCAACACTAGGTGGGGTTCGAGGACTATGCATTTTACATATATGGGATCTCTCTCTCTCTCTCTCTCTCTCTGTCTGTCTGTCTGTCTCTCTCTCTCATCTGAAAACTGATTCAGTTCAGAAGAAGTATTTCTATACAACGCTGAGATTACACGATCCACTCTGAACGGGATTTTGAAACCTCAACAGCTCTTCTCAGTTATCTGTAGCTGCTTTTACATTCCCCTGTAAGTGAAATAAAACATCAACAGAAAATGCATATTTGGTAGAAAATGTATATTGATAAAGCCAGGATTCACAATATTTTTAAGTGGGGTCCCTTGAATTAAAATCCACTTGACTCACAAACTGGGCAGGTCTAGATTTAAACTCTTGTTAAAACATCAATGGACCATAACTAATCTAAACTTGCACTGGCACGAAGCTTGGCAAAGGGCTGGCACAAACTCTGCTGCAGATTCCCTGGCTCTCTGTTCTCGTTGCTTGAATGCATAGCACCGGGCAATGATCGAGAGTTTAGGCTAAAAATGTTCCCTTAATTTTTTCTTGAGGTCTGCGTGGGCCACTGTTTCTACAATTGCCGGTGCTATCAAGTTTTCAGCAATATCAAACGTGGCCTGTCCACAGATACATAGCAGGGTTGCCTCCTTCAGGCTGTCATCCGTGACCTGGTTATCCCAGAGATGGTTGTCTGCTCGGGAGATGTATGAGCTCCACTGTTCTGGGTGAATAACATTGAACTCATTGAGTACCCTCCCAGTTTAGCCATTTTGAGAAGGCCCCTGTGGTGCTGGTTAATAGCAAAACACTTAGACTTATATACCACTTTATAGCACTTTCTGGCCCTCTCTAAGCAGTTTACAGAGTCAGCATATTTGGGTCCTCATTTTACCCACCTCAGAAGGATGGAAGGCTGAGATGCCTGTCTACTGGAGCTTGGCTGCACTTGGAAGTCATGGGGATGGATCCCTCAGGTATGTCTGTGCCTCCAATGTGTCCTACTGGCAGACAGGAAAGGGAGTGTGGTCCCACCAGAGTTACTTACCCAGTCTGACTCCCAATGATTCAGCCTCTTGGTTAGTAGCAGCTCTCTCCTCTGCAGGATCCCACCTTCATTGCCATTATTGTATAGTGGACTGCAGTAGGCAAGCAACAGGCCAGCATAGCATTTATTGACTTAACTGGAACTGAGGAACTACAGGCATTAACTGTGATTTATACTCTGGGCCCACAGGGCCTTAATACTTACATCCCTCCCCAATATAAATGTTCTAAGTTTCCCTCCAAAATAGTTGGAGTTAACAATTAGGGTCATCTAAAGGTTAGTTTCACTTTAGCACGACTTAACACATCTATATATATTTAATACATAACAATCTTCACATTGAATTGTAGGATTCAAAATCCAAGCAGTCCTTAATTTTGGAGGTACCTGTTTAACAGAAGTCTGAATTTGATGAACTCAAATTATAAGGTCAATGCACCTATTTTTACCTTTATCTGAGGTCAACGTTGTGCAAAATTAGTGCTGAAAATAATGTAATGGAAGAGAGTTTGCTAGCTTAGGGTTAAATTGTGGAATCCTCTGAACTTGCTGGGTTTCTTGCAGGTGGAGACTGATGACATACTTGACCCCTCCCTCAGGCTGAGCCTGATCATCTCCTACAGCCACTTCTCCATTTATGTCTGGGTATTTGTGAATGTAAGCTGTGAGATTTCCAGAGCAATGCTGCCACCGCTTTTGCCCCACCTTGGTATGTTTCTTCTTTGCACATAAAAATATTCTCCAACACAGGCAGAATATTTTTATTATTCTGCTGCAGATGTAGAACATTGTAATTAGGGCAAGGGATTGCGGACACAATGAACAGTTTATTGTTAGCATTATCTTAGCAGGAGAGCACTTGTGTACCAGGAGATGGCTTTTTCTATCTTTCAAATATTATTTTCAATATTATTATATTCTCCTCCAGAGAAGAAAATACTGTAAAACAAAGTCATAACCTGAATTAGTTGGCAATCCAGCTGGATGCTTCTGACACAATCTTAAACCCTTAGGCTTACTGGCAGAGTGACCTTTTATTTTTAATTTCTTCATGCCATCAAGATTGGAATCAGTCTTCTTTTCAAAAGGTTTTGGGTAAGCTGGAGGCTAATGAAAAAAGAATGACATCAACTGATGTCCAGCAGGCAGAGAGAAGCATAAACATCTCATGTAGATGATATCAGAAGATCCAAAGGAATACAAAACATCAAGGTATCAAGGGCCCCTTCATAGTCCCTGAGCAGGCAGGACCAAAAGTTCTGATCCTGTATATAAGATTATATAAGTGCAATAGAATTGTAGAGATGAAATAATTTAAGGATATACACTGCTCAAAAAAATAAAGGGAACACTTAAACAACTCAATG
>JANHFN010004423.1:45474-65393 GCA_032468175.1 Toxicocalamus goodenoughensis
GAAAGAAAGAAAGAAAGAAAGAAAGAAAGAAAGAAAGAAAGAAAGAAAGAAAGAAAGAAAGAAAGAGAAGGAGGGAGAGAGGGAGGGAGGAAGCTAGCTCACCCCTCCAAAAAAAAACTATCATGTAAATAAAAAGTCAGGTACTACACACATGGAAATTTATCATATAAATACAACAAAGTATAATCTATTGTTATTAAGGTAAATTAATATCCAACCACATTTGTTAAAATTGTGGTTCCTGCTTCTAAAATATAACTTTAGATAATATAACATTTGAGTTGTGGATTAATAAAGACTCTTCAATTGCCACATTACTAAAAAAAATCATAAAGTTTTCCAGTGTTGTGCAATTATTATTTTTGGCTGCTATAAAAATAGATGATCAATTCTTCACTTTTAAGCTTTCTTAAAAGTCCTGTAAATGAATGTAATAACTGTACCTTTTAGAGCACACTGATTGGTGTTGATACTTATTTCTCCAAAATATTTTTGCCAGAAGGATATAACTCTATGACATGACCAGCACACATGAAAGAATGAGCCTTTTTCCTGGATAGGTCCTCCAGCATTTGGAAGAAATAATTAGATATATGAGTGCCAGCCTAATAAAAGTCTAATATCAACAATGTATAATCTTCATTGAATTTCTTGCACTGAGCTGAAGTGAAGCCACCTGGTTTCCATAATTGCTGCCAATTTGTCTCCTGTATGAAATTACCAAGATCAGTATTCCAAGGTTCTTTTAATCCATATGATGGATCTCCTATTTCTAATTGCAGTAATAACCTACAATTTTTTTAAATTGTTCCTTTTGGTTATCCTAAATAATAGAGAATTAAATTCTCGATATTACTATAAAGCCATGTTGTTGCCGAAACTCTAATATTTCTATTGGCCAGAAGATATTGTAAAACTCCAGGGTAGCTTATCACCTATTTGCTTTTCTGATCTTTATTAAATGGTTCATTGTTACTATAAAAATATTTTGGCTCTAAGGATTATATGTTATACTCTGAAAGATTTCATTTTAGCCAAATCATAATAATTATCCTAATAAAAATATACTATCAAAGGATTTTAAGGAAAAATGTCCCATATTAAAAATGTGTATTTATTCTTCCAAATTTTTATGATGTGATGGACTATAATAATATAACAGGTCCCCAATAAGGAAAGAACACATTCCAAAAGTAAGGTTAGACAAGAAATAGCACAGTCTCAATAATGGGAAGAAGAAAATATGAAGGATAGCCATTCCCTAGAATCTCCCTGGTTATATCTATGTTAGGTTAAGGTAATATAGGTTTACTCTGGCAAGATTCTGTCTATATGGTATGAGCAAATAAAGAATTGAACTTTGGTTGGGCCATGTTAAATTGTTCTCAGGGCTAACATGATACAACTTGTTTTAATAAAACAAAATCAATCTGTTTTATTGGGAAAATGTTTTAACTGAAAAAAGTATTGATGTATAACTTATTTGGCTCTGACATAGTTTCAGTATGAATCAATTGTTTAGAAGGATATTCCATAATAAATGAAATCATGTGCCTAACTATGCTACTTTATAATATTGGACAGTTGGACAAACTGACAAACAGCTTCCTTGTTTCTTATTTAAAGAGAAAATAGATAGTTGAAATTGGTCAGACAAAGAATAAAATATAATGATTTGAATTAATATGAAATAAATAAAATAAATCTAAAAAAGTTAGAAATGGAGAGAAGTTAAATAGAAAATGTAGAATGGTGATAAGAAATGAATTGTGATATAAAAAGAAGTATGAATTTGAATTTGTGTCTGTAAGAAGAGAAGAAATTCGGACTCAAGCTGCTTTCAGAAGAAAAACTGTTTTATATACTTTGTTTGTGTTTTGAAAACTAATAAAATTTATTTTAAAAAAAGAATGGGGATTGCAAACGCTCAGGTGAATAAAAAAAATTGAATTTGCAGAGCAGAGAAGAACAACTAAGATTATTAGGCAACTGGAGGCTAAAACATACAATGAATGGTTGCAGGAACTGGGCATGGCTAATCTGGAGAAGAGAAGCACCAGGGGAGACATGATAGCATTGTTTCAATATTTGAGGGCCTGCCACAGAGAGGAAATGGTCAAGCTATTTTCCAAAGCACCTGAAGGCCAGACAAGGAATAATGGATGGAAACTGAATAAGGAGAGATTAAACCTGGAAATAAGAAGAAATTTTCTGAGAGTGAGAGCAATCAACCAATGGAACAGATTGCCTTCAGATTGTGGTAACTTCATCACTGGAAGCTTTCAAGAAGAGACTGAACTGCCATCTGTCAAATATAGTATAGGGTTTGATTGGAGGAGATTGGACTAGATGGCCTACAAGGTTCCTCCCAACATTGTTAATCTAATCTAATCTCTGTTCATCATATTTATACATTTTAAAGCCATTTCTTTTCAGTCTTTACAATTTTTTCCATCAATGTGCATACATGTGGGTGTATGGCAGCAGTCAATCGTCAGAATCAGGTCCTGTAGGAAGCAAACTGCTGATGCTGATTGAAATACTATTCTCTAACTGAAGGGAAAGAGTGACATTTTCTGAACTCCACCTTTGAAATGTAGCATGTACCAAACAAACCTCTGATATGCAACTTAATTTTTATGAGCTGGAACTAATCCATTAGCCTTTTTATCTTGTTGACAGTTCTAATGTAAAATGCATTGCTCACTTTCCCCAATCAACAGTAAAATCAAAATATAATACAATAAACTTTCAGTATTTTTAAAGGGATAGTTTTATTTTGCTGGCAAGCAATTTCATTACAGCTCTATCAAGAATAGTAAATGAATTTAATCCAAATTATGCACTTCTATTCAAAAGAAAACTTTTGAACTAGTAGATTCTTCTGTTAATGAAAGATCTGGGCAGGCATTTTTCACTAATTGGTCTTTCCAGGCAGACTCCCTGAACCTAGAACAGTTCCAGCAAGTTGCAAAGGGGGAAAATACGATGTAAAATATTGTGCAAAATGGAAGGGAGAATAGAAATGGAAAAGAGAATTGGCCCAAATTGTTAACAGAAGAGTCCAGTAGATCAAAGGCTTTTCCAGAAATGGAAATGCATCTCTGAAATAACAACCCAGTGTTACTTAATGGCATTATTGCTATTAGTAGTAATTGTAAAATTGAATAGGCCCTCATTATCACTATTTTTCTGAGGAATTAATTTCTGCTTTTAGAACAGTTACAAAAACTGTTATTTTTCCTTATATAAAACATATCTCTTACTTTTAAAAGTTTAAATGTTCGCATTCTACAAAAATATAACTTAAGCTTTTCTTCTAAGTATTACCTATAGCTTCACACTTGTGAAATGTGATCTTTTCTGCAAAATTTATTTTTCTTTCACAATGAGTAGAGTATGTTATCCAAAAGTCATAGCAACTGGTACTTACAACCAAGGGTTTATAGGATCTAATGCTGTACACAAGCTTTGTTGCACTTCAGATTTGTCGCATTTAGAGAAAAAGTAGGATGATTAAGACTCTACAAACTTAAAAATAAAATTAAAATAAAATAAAATAAAATAAAATAATCATATTAGGTGAAGGCAAGCATCTGTCCAATCCATATCTACTCATATCTATTTTTGTAGTGTTGTAAGATCAGGAAATCACTATAAAGAATAAATATTTGGATAGGGGGTAAGGTAATGTGACACATAACCCAATCACCCAAATTACTTTCTTCAAAAGAGATTAGTAAAAATGCTATCCTTCAAAGTGAATGAATAATATTACAAATGTTGCTTCTCAGTATGGCTCAGCTTTATCAGAAACATCTGATAAAGAGCTATGAAACAGTTCAGTCTGTTCAAAGGAAAAATCATAAATACAAAGCACTAATCCTTATTGACTAGAACATGAAAAACATGAATTGCTTTATCTTTTTGTAAGTTTTTCATCCAAATGGAATGCTATTTGCAGGAAAGCAAGAGAAGCAGGCTGAATTCTACCGAAGTTGCTAGGGAGGTTTTTGAATGATGCCCCTTAAACTTAATCTCTGAATTTTTAAAAATAATTTTACAGTTCTTATAATCTTTATAATTGTTTTAGAACCAAATACTATGAAATATACAGTTATTATTATCACTTTTCTAAGCAACATATGTGTCACATTTTAGGAAGATAGCAATAACAAACATATAATAATAACAATAACAAACATTAAGGTAGACAACACAAAGGAAACATTCATAAGGAATAATAATGTCCCGTCCTGAATGTTGCAGTTATGATCATCAGCAATTGTAGCAAAAGTAGATTTTGTTCTTTTCCATTAAATTAAATCAATTGTCAAATCAATTAGAATTAGAATTATCAATTAGAATTAAATCAATTAGAATTAGAATTATAAAATTAGTGAAGGTTGTTTCCAAACACTCCTCCTTTTCAAAAGAGGTACATCTTTGAGTCCTCCAGATTCTAGAATAAATTTCTTTTTAAACAAATTTGTCTTCAAGTAAAATAGCTTACCGTATAGTACCTATGTTTTCAGAGCATTGATCATTTTTCATACTGTTTGTTGACATTTCATATATTCCAGGGAGAAATGCCAAGTCTTAGTCTGTGTTGCACCAGCACAAACCTGATGTAATTCAACTTGACCTTTCAGGAGATACACAATATTTAACATTAGCGAAGGCACACCTAGGATTTTTAATTAATTTGAAGCTTTCCTCCCTCAAACATCTGTGTCTCCACCAAGTCTCTTATCAAAGACAGTCTATCAAATGGAAGGGGGCTGAGTAGATGAATGAATTAATTTGAGAAAAGAAAAGCAACTTGGGTAATAACCTAATGTTCAGTGCATCATTTGTTTTGTAACTCATTGAGGAGAGGCCTTTTCATATTTGCGTTGTGTTTCCTAAAGGGCCGGGGCTACACAAACCTACTTTCTCATATACCAAACTAGATCTGCACAATTTGCCCATTTATTGAGGGATGTAACATGTGTTGTTTTGCCTTCATCATGGGCCAAAAAGCATAGATCCTAATTGTGTACTCTGATGAACCATCATATCTATGAGATAGAGGCTCAGTGTCATCCACCTTACTAATGATTGGTAAAAGTATTACAGGTAGTCCTCATCTTACAAGATTTCATTTAGTGATGATGCAGAGCTACAATGACACTGAAAAAAGTGTGTTATGACTGTCACAATCCCCCATGGTCAAGTGATTAAAATTCAGGCAACTGAGACTCATATTTATGATGGTTGCAGTGTCCTCAGGTTATGTGATCACCTTTGGCAACCTTCTGATAAGCAATGGGGGAAGCCAGATTCACTCAACACTTAATTAACTTAACAATTGCCACAATTCCATTAACAACTGTGGTTAAAAAGAAAAGCTAAAAAATGGACCAAAACTCATTTAATAAATGTCTGAGCAACAGAAATTTTGAGATCAATTGTGGTCATAAGGCAAGGACTATCTGTATTTTCTGTACTGCTCTGCATGACTTATGAATTGATAATTTTATTGTTTATTTCTTTATATATATAATGTATAACTCACAAGAAGTGACTAATGGGCAGCATATAACAGATATAATCATTAAAAATAACTAATGATTATTGAAAAGTATATAACACAGAAGAGGGGGAAAAAGTCACCTCAAAATCTCACCAGCCCCCCAAGACCCTCAGGACTGATGACAAAGCCAGACAAAGCTTGAAGGATTTCTGGAAAGTTAGGGATTGAGTTGACCTTACTTTGGGAGAAATAATATTTCATAAGGCAGGTGCCATGTCAAAGAAGATATACTTGGGCCTGCCAAGTATAGCTCCTGAGGCATGGGACCCATATTATGCCTCTTTTGATGGAGCTGATAGGACAGCTGGTTCTGATCAGGGAGAGATGATCTCTCAGATGACCTGACTCCAAGCCATGAAAGGCTTTAAACACCCCAGCATCTTGAATTGGACTTCGAAACAGATTGAAAACCAATACATCATGATTACATCACAGTAGAGATGCAACATCTGCTGTTCTAGAAGCACCATCCCATGCCACAGCAACAATCCCAATTGATCCCAAAAAAACCTTAGCAAATAGGGTCTCACACCAGTGACCTGTGGAGTAGCACTCCTAAAAGCCATAAACATTAGTCCTAGTTCATCTACTCATGCTTCCTGGATTCCAGATAATCCAGGAAGCATGACTAGATGAATTAAATTTAGTTTATTGTAAGGCTACATTAACAGAATCTTGCAAGTCTGAAATTACAAATTTTCTGCCACCACTTTTATCTAGTTAATCAATTAGGACAGGTCCTTCCTAAATTTCAGTCTTTGATCATTAAACCACTGGCGGCTCCTGTCTTTTTTTATTGCATTATTTTCTAAGCAGCTTCTCTTCTCTCATTCCTCAAGGTCATTCACACTTCCATTACAATAAAGTATTCCTGGTTAACAATCACTACACCACCATCCTACCTCTTGTCCAATGCTGATGCCAATACCATACCTGAAGCTCAGCTGGGCATATCTCTGAAAGGTTGAAATTCCTCTTTCAGTCCCAGCCAAGTAAAACATGTGCCAGGTTGGCTCTCTTATTGATGATTAGCTCACAGATGAGGAAAACCTTAGTGCAGACCAACTGGGCATTTAAAATCTCCAGCTGGAAAGTGGGTCGCTGTGGACTGGATAGAGACTGAGACTAGGGAGCTAGAATGTGAAGCCAATATAACATTCCTGAACTCTCCAAGCATAGCCCACCCCGTCTCCTATCATATCGCCCAATGATCATTACCCCCATATTTTATCTTCTATATTGTAATCTTTTTTGCAATTGAGTAGTTGAAATCATTTGAGCATAACTTCCTATTGCTCTTTCAAATCTTGTTTACCCCTTTCTGAATTCTTTTTGAGGCAAAACAATTGTCTAATAAATTTTAATAAAAAGTAGGTTGCATATCACTTTCTGGCTTACATGTTGTGGAGCCTTACTGCAAAGTTAACAATAATTGATGACTGTGACAAGATCTATAAAGCTGCTGGTAAAGGCTAAAAAGTACAATGAAATTTATGGGCTGACTTTTCTTCTTAAAAGGGCTTTGCATTGTCTCCTTCCTAAATTTGGCATTATGAATGAGTAAAAAAAAGTCAGGGTAGGTTATAAATAAAAAACAAGTATTGGGACAGCTGATAAAATATGAATACTATTCCAAAGAGCTTAATGTGTCAGCTCCTTGTAATAGAAAAGGCGATGAAGTGCATATGTGTTTCTGATGCTTAATAGTTGGTTTTAAAGAGGCTGCCATGCTATTGCAAGTGGAAAATTCCCCAGTCTTTTGGCAGTTTTCCCAAACATCATTTCAGTTTATGTATAATGTGATGTTTTATTTGATACAGAGTTTGTGAGTTTTGTTCTGCATGAGTTTTCTATTGGACTGAAATACTAGTTAAATTGATGGATTTACCGCCCCTACCATATTTTCCTTTCTGTTAGCCTGGTTTTTATCATCCAAACAAGAAAATTAATTCAACAGTAGTTACTCATTACGATTTATCTTACAGTCAGCCACAATGATGCATGAGAAATACTTTGGAAATCAGTTTAATTTACACTAATCTATCTATAAGTTAAACCATTTGGCAGTTCAAGTGGACATTTGAGCCTTGCAATCTGGACATTCATGAGATAAAGCACTGAATCTTACAATTTTGATAGGCAAAGTGCCAAGCATATTCCTTTCCCTGATTTTGGTCTCATATGTATTTTTCATCACAGAAAAAAGTGATGAACTTGTCAGATGGTAATTTAGCTAAAGGATTCACATCTGGGTCATATCATCAAATTCGCTCTGGTCATCAAAACATTACTAGTCCATTAATATTATCAAAAAACTGCATTGCTGAGAATTAAAAATTAATGAGGTATTTGCAGGAGCCTGTTTGCAAGGATAGGATGTATCATAAAAGGGGCTGTGTTGGCTACATTTAAGTCTGGAGAAGAGATTGTCACTGAAACATTCTTTTTGACTGTTAGAATCAGAGGCAGGCAACTTATCAGCAATTAAGCTGCACTTTTTTCTATATATTCAGAAGAGGGAGGCAAACATCACCAAAGGCAGGCCAAAGAGTCAATGACACCATGTAAATGGACACGGTTAGGACATCTGGCTTTTTATTGTGTCTTTCTTTTTTAGGTGCAAAAAAGCATAGAATTTATTTTGATATTTGTGAATATATATTTCCTTTACTGAAGATATGTCAGAGAATTAGGCGAGAGAGTTTAAGAAGGACCTTTGTGAAAAGCACAATGAAAAGTTAGGGATAAAGAGACATGGTCACATGATGGTTAGAATGCAGTATTGCAGGCTCACTGCTCACTGCAGGAGTTTGATTCCAATCAGCTCAAGGTTGACTCAGCCTTCCATTCTTCAGAGGCCAGTAAAATGAGAAGCCAGATCATTGGGGGCAATAAGCTGACTTTGATTCTGACAATATGCTTAAAGAGGGCTGTAAAGCACTATGAAGTGGGATATAAATCTAAGTGCTATTGCTATAAAATGTGAGATTGATAGAAACATAGTCCATGACCCATTAATAATTGGAAGATAGAAGTCAACATAATACAGGTGCACATTACATGCACACACACACATACTTGTTCTGTCTCACCAGTGACCACGAGGTGAGATTCCAAGCATCCAAAGTAATTAACCAAATAAACAGGAACAGAAACTACAGAGTTAAATGTCTTCGTCTGAAGAATTCCTTTGGCAGACTCCCAAAAGCTGTCTGCCAACTCCGATAACAAGAACATAAATCATAGGCCAAAGCCGCACGAAGAAATCTGCCAAACTTTATTCCTCAAACTAACAGTTTGTCCCGAACAAGGATCCAGAGCTAACACGCCCCCTTTTATTCTCTGAGGGGCGTGACAGTCTCTCATCTCAGTCCCTGATTTGACCTTTCTTTTTTACGTTGCATCTCACGTTTATGTCTACGTCTTTGTCTCGCATCAAACCAGCATTCCTCAGTCAGAGGCTCTGATACTCCTTCCTGATTATCAGCCGACACCTGAGGCCCAAGCAGGGAGAATGAAGATGAATCCGTCATTTCAAACTTTAAAGCTAAGTCCTCATTGCTTGAGTCTGTGTCTTCCGACAGAGCAGGCTCAAACCTCCCAGTCACAACAAATAAGTATATTCCTAATCTCTTCTATGTTCTTTTGCTCAAATTTACTCCATTAGAATTGCTTTTACTGCTCCTGTCACAGATTCCAGATTGTTGCTGAACTATCATTGTACACCTTTAACAACAGCAAATGGTGTTTTTTTGAAACAATCCTACAGGAATGAAAAGAAATACTACCATTAATGATTTTTCTATGATCAAAGATGGAGATAATTATAATCTGAAGGATGGGATAGAAATAACTTATGTGCGAAGGAGTTCTAAAAATATAACTAGTTGGAAAAAATATGGCACTGCTTGGTTACTGAAAAGTAAAGCTATATGTTACAAATAATAAGAACTGCACTGAATGGTCAGCTGGCCCTGTGAACTACCTAGAAGGTATCCTACCTTCTTATACACATATCCTACACACATACAATTTATTTATTCACAATAAGTTTATGATGCATTGCAATCTTGAAAATATTGAAATCAATCTAAAAGCATGCCCAATTAGCCTGGATTAATACAACATTTAGTTGTCCTGAGTAATGTAGAAACTAACAGTTAATTCAAATCTTAATAGAACTAATCTAAAATATAGAACTAATGTAAAACACATATAAATATATTTTCACTGGATGCTTTCTCTAACTTTTTCCAGGAAAAGGAAATGACCTGCAATAATTCAAAAAGAGTACGCCAACAAAGCTTAATGGGTGAGACTCACTCATAATATATTCCCTTGAATTTAACTATCCAGATAAGTGCAAGACACTTTCCTCTTCTGACAAAACATTTATTTTCAAATTCTCTTCTTTAAAAGAACAAACTCTTTCATCAATCTGAGTGAGAACGACTAGAAAAAATGCAGGAGGATTTCTCAGCCTAGCACTAATAAGAATACGTTTCAAAAGATTGTTAGCAGTCAAGACTTTCTGTGCAATCTCTCACATCACATATGGGAAAATTACAATGCTGCACATTTATAAACAGCTGAGAGTATTCTACATCTGATCTTCAGCTGTCTTGATCATTGTTCTGCCATATTGCCTGTCACGTATAAGTTGGCAGACTGAAGCATTAGTTATATTGGGAATGGCCTGACTGAATTTCACAGTGATCAGAAGAGCCTAAATACACAATGTATAAAGGAAGGCGGACATTTTATATTCTGTTTTCATAGTCCACAAACTTAGAATGGTCAGTCACTTATGCCTATTAACAAACATTCTTGAAATACCAGCATGAACAAATGTTAAAATTGACTTCACTTTTAAGAAACCTCCACCACCCACCATCCAACAGCTGCTCACCCACTAGTCTCCCTTGAATAAAGCATTTCAGAAAAGTTGACTGCATGTTGTGATGCTAGGAGAAATGTATCCTTGACACATTGAAGCAGGTGCTAGTGTGTTTGGGTGTGAGTGCCTTGCTAATGTCATAAATATTTATGTTGGAAGATGCAATATTTAAAATTTTGGCATACAGAATCTGAAAAATTTTGCAACTGAAACAAATATTTAATTGGTACTGAAATATGATATTAGATTTTTTAAAAAAATATTTAATGCAGCATTGATCTATCATTGTTGTCATGGAAAAATACAGAAATCTCAGAAGACTTAAGCAGTGATAGATTTGTTACAGAAAGGCAATATACTTTCCCAACTGGCAATAAACTGGTGCTACCATTCGAAACCTTCTGAAATAACTTGTCTGTCTTTGGATTAGTGAGTTAGACAAGATATGATAGACAAAATGAGTGGATTAGACAAGATATGAGAAATACTGAAAGATTGTATCAAACGTGTACCCAAGGGAACCATTACTGAAATGCTAGAAGCTCTGACAAATATTGTAGGACAGATCTCGGCATTAATATCATTTCCCCAGGGGCCTGAATTTTTTGTTCCTTCCAACTTTGTTTTCTGTACAACCATTTCAACCGTCTGCAATTTTAATTATTATTTTTGCTGCTTAGGTGTTAAATCATTTTCAAATAGCCTTGTGGTAAGATGTGCAATTATGGGTTTGAGTTTAAAGTCAATCAAAGATAAGAGTTGTTGCTTCTTTTTCATATGACTGTTAAAACATTATGGTTATAAATCCATTAGTTTCAGCAGCATCCTCTTGCCATAGATAAACCTAGTCAATATACATATGAGTATTTCTTAGCAAAATGTCTTCTTGTGGTGATTATGAGGTATTTAACTGTAAGCATAGCAACCATTTTTAACACCAGCACCTTCTCCTTCTCCTAATTCTAAAGTAATCCTGTATATATGTATGTAGACATTAATTCTATTTAGCTCAAAGGAATATCTCCTAGGAAATCAAGGTAAAGTCTATAAACTTAAATATATTTAAAAGCTGTGTTTCCATGTTTGCGATGTTAAAATCCATTCATGTACTAAAATTTATTTCCATATTTGTTTGAAGCTAAAATCAAATGTATTGAGACGCTTGCTTTCTTCTCTATAACAGCTGTAAGATTTCAGTCTCAGTTTATCAGGCCTTTACTCACATACATTAAGATTTTGAATGTTACATTCATTTTCTCAAAATTAGAACACTTGCAAATATTTTGTGGCATTACAAAATATCCATACAGGCAGTCTTCACTTGATGTCCCCTTGTTCAGTGACCACTTGAAGTTGCAGCAGCACTGAATGAGTGGTATTTACAATTGTCCTTGAAGTGTTAAAGTGCCCTCATAAACACGTGTTTGCAATATGAGAACTTGCCAACTGTCTCACACTTATGATAGTGGCAGTGTTTGAAAGTCACACAATCACCATTTTCAAGTTTCCACCAAGCAATGGGAAAGTTGACAGAGAAGATCAATGTCACTTCCATAAGTCATTCCTGGATTTACTGGGTTTTGTCCTGAAAATCTCTGCTGAGGTCCCATGGATCTCATATCTTGTAGTGCTCATGTGCCTAAAACACCCTCTCCTCTTCTATTCCTATCACTCACCTGCCTGCTGGCCTACTTGTGAGGTACCTGATGAGATGCTTATTATCAGTGAGTCTTACAACTTTGTTGCTGGCTTCCTTATTAACTTTGCTTGTTGGAAGCCAACAGGAAGTTGTATATTCTGATCAGGTAAGGTCCTCACTTAGTGATCCATGATCCTTGCTTAATAATGTCAACAAGGATTTCCAGGATTGCTGTTGTTAAGTGATATAATGTTTTATGACCGCATCGCTTGGTTTAGCAATAGAATTTCCAGTCTCAATTATTGTAATTAATCCAGGATTACCTGTACAAGATCAAACAATGCAGGCTTTATCATCAAAACCCTACAATTTATTCCACTATTTTTTTCATATTGTGATTTTCTAATTAGACCATTCCTGGACTAACTAGGACAAATCTTGTAATTAACATTATGAATATTTATATCAAACTTCTATCATCACAATTGCATTTTATAGAGTTGCATTAATGCTACCTTTATCTCTATGTTTTTACATAACAATTTTTTAAAAGAACGTTGCATCCAAAATCAATACATCCCAAGAGATTTCCATCAATTCCATTTAGATATGGCAGAATTCTATAAAAAAACATTTTTAGGTGCTCAGCTTTTTGCATGCAATTCAGATTGTCTTTTAAAATGACAAAGAAAGCCATTCTCTAAATGTCATAATTAATAATCAAACATATTTCTCCACATTGGAAGCATAATAGGGCTCAGGCTTCTAGATTAGTTATCGGGTAATGCAAATGTCAGTGGCTGATTTACCTGCTCCATTTCGTCTATCTCTGCTGCAATGACTGAATTGTTTTGTTAATGGTACAACTTCTAGCTTAAAGCTGCCAGGAAAGTATTTGGAAAGAAAGCTGGGGATCGTTTGCTTTCTCATTATGCTGCATTTTAATAGTACTAAATCATTGGCATTAAAAATATGGGTGACTTTCAGTATCACACAAGGGAATGGTGCCCCTAAAGAAACATTGTCATAGTCTCATGTGCATCCTTTTGAGCTTTTTCTAAAACTGATGTCCCACTATCCTCCAGAATAGTTTGTAAAATTGCAATGAGGTACAGTATATAGCAGGAATGATGCATTGAATTGATGGACTGCAGTTAGAATCTTTTAGTGTTAGATTCTTTTAGTGTAATCTATGATTCCCAGACTATTTTAAAAACAAACTACCGGTAATTTTTAGCTCTTTTCTGAAACCAGTGACAAAAGGAGGACTCACTTTTCAGTCTCTTTTGTTTTGTAAGAAAAGCCCACTTTTTTGCCAATTCATGGAATTCTAGCAAAGACTGACATTCTCAATGTTCAAAGAAGGAAGTTTCTGGGAGATGAAAAGAAGAAAATAAAAACAACCAGGGTAATGGATGCACCATCAGAAATTCAAGATTTAGATGTGGTAGTGATTGGGCAATAGCAGTATTTCTTGAAGATGAACAAATATGTTTACAATATTTCTGACTGAGTCCTTTAAAATTTATGCTTTTTTCCTGAGTTTATCAACATTTCAAAAACTACTTTGCCATAAATGGAAATAAATTATTTCTCTTGCAATGGTTGACAGGCTGTGAATTATGGGAACTTGGGAGACATAATTTTGGGTTGTCTGACATCTTACAGAATAGCATAGTCCAGGACTGTTATCCACTGTCCTGGGGTTTGGGGACAGGGAGAGCTAAATATAGAGTGTGGGAATTGAAGCTGATTGTATCAGCAGTGCAATTTTTTATGGACTAAGTTTAATTCAGGTGAATGTGTAATTATTTTCTAAATGTATAACTATTTTAAATAAGTTGAATTCTTTTTAAATGTTTTTATTGTCTCATTTTTCATTTCTTCCTTTTGAACTGAACAAATTTAAACAAATTGAACTGTCTTTATCAGAGAACAGTAAAATCTGCAGTTTTCACCACATGCTAATTCCCAAACAATCTCTTTTTTGTCTGCACTCTTGACATGAGATGTTTTAATCACTTCACTGAAAATTAAGAGCATTGAGCTGCATTTTTTTATTGTCTCAGATATCAGTTAGAGGCTACACATATATTAATCAGCATAGATTCATATCATATGCTTGCTGTTCCTGGAAAAAAATATTTAATACAAAGCCCCTCTCAGCAATGTTTGGTAGACTCCTGCACTGGGGGAATTGAAAATCTTGTATAAACATGTTTTATACAGGCATATAGTATTAGGATTCAGCATTTATTTCAGAGAATCATTGCCTGGATTTTTTGATAATATATTTTAACAGCCCTGCTGTATAACAGGCATGATTAATTTAGCTGCCAACTCATTTGGCAGTGCCATAATTAGGAGTTTAGACCTTGGATGCAAGGGTAACTAGAAACAGTCAGCACAAATGGAAAACTTCAAGCTGCCAAGTAGAAATTATCCCATTCCATTGAGTTAAGTTGAATTACACGGATGCAGAAATAAAACTAACAGTTAGCAAAATGTTAGCATAAATATGTGGTATTTTTATATCTTCTGTATTTGAACTCACAGTCTGTCATAACTGCCTACAGAGGAAATGAAGAAAATGGAAAAATATTGTCTGCTGCCCATACAATACCAAAGAGACGAGAGCTTTCAAAGGTCAATCTGATCACATTAAGGTCAATCTGATCACATCACCTTATCTTTTTAGATCTTCCTTCCTTTCTTCCAAGCTTAAAATCAAAGTTGCCAAAGTTGTCCTCTCACCTGTTGATACAATTGTGCCAAAAAGTATGTAACATAAATCTGACAAGAAATGGGAATGAGTGCCTGATTGGTGTTGATAACTGCCAACAAGACAGGTTGTTTTGCAGCTGGTAAATGATAAACTCATTAAGACCACTTGTAGTGTCAGTGAATACAACAAACAACATGAGCCTAAACTGCAGTTATGCTATTTGCAGGCAATCAATCTGTTTTTAAGCTTACAAGCAGGACCTTCAGTGAACTAAAAGTGACCACACTACCAGAACTCAGGCATATCCTGGAAGGGCATGGATACCACACATAATAGTTCACAGAACCAGCTCAAAGAAACATTATCTAAAAAAATTAATAAAAACATAATGCAAATCCAGATTATTAAAAAATGGTACATATGTTTCTGCAATAATTATTTCTACAAATATTCCTTATAAAATTACTTATTTTTTGTCATGTATCCTAAGAAAAAAAA
Organism: Toxicocalamus goodenoughensis; assembly: GCA_032468175.1. Classification (NCBI taxonomy): domain Eukaryota; kingdom Metazoa; phylum Chordata; class Lepidosauria; order Squamata; family Elapidae; genus Toxicocalamus; species Toxicocalamus goodenoughensis. Next base: position 60,809 of record JANHFN010004423.1, read on the forward strand.
ATATAAGAGGCTGAATTCAGCTTTCTGAGGTACAGCTGATTAAGGTATATCCATATAGGCTTCTTTCATGTATTCAATATAGAAAAATCAGGGACCAGAGTAGAATAAAGGAACAGGTTCAACCTTTCTGGCTTTGTGGATTGGCAGCAGTAGCATGGGGAGAGGGGATGGTTTTGCATGTACAAATGGAGCTTTGTGCAATTGCCCGCTACTTGCATGGCTCTGTTCCAACAGGCCATGGACCATTACCAGGTCGCAGAAACTCTGATATAAAGAACTGCAGGAATGACCCATCAATATGGCCCTGGTTTTACATTTAACAAATACATAGAACGATATTTTTTTTAAAAAAAACACATTGTTTTAAAAATTGTTCACGTGGAAATAAATTTATTTAAAAAGTACTTCTAAGGTGTCACACCTTGTACTTCTAAGGCCTTACTTCTTGTACTCTTTAAAATAATAAACTGCTGTCAACTTCATATGAATAGTTTCTACAGAAATTTGTTTGAAGTTTTGCCCAATGAGGTCTGATACAGCATGCCACTGTGTATACTAATGTTCTTAACTATGGCAGCAAAATGCATGGTTAGATCTCAAAGCCATATAATTATGGCAAAATTGCAATAATTGAACCCCATAACCTAGATTAATAGAATATCTGGAAAATTAAACTATCTGCAAAGAAGACAGAAGCATATCCTTCTAGTTTTATGATCTATGCTTACATTTAAAATAATTAAATAAACTAATGGTTCAGTTGTTGGTCTAGAAACAGAGAAAATTAAATTCTAGTCCCACTTTAGGCATGAAAACCAGCTGGGTGACTTGGGCTGAGTTCTTGTTGTCAGGAAAACAATAACAAGTAGAAAAATTTCATAAGTATGCTATCTCGAGTTTGATGGATTGATGGATCAATCGATCAATCGATCTATAGATGATGGATGGATAGGTGGTTGGATGGATAGATGTATGATTTAGATAGAATGCAAAAAATAATGATTCACCTACAAAAGCATACTTGTTTTCTGCTTTGATCAACATCAGCTAAAATGTATGATGCTAGAACAGCTGTGACTGCCACATGTAGATATTGAACAATCTAATAAAGGAGATTAATAGGATGGTCTCCACTATTTGATAGATTCTGAAGGTAAAATAAATTTCATCTGCACGCATTTCAGAATGATTTATTGTTTGCTAGGGCAAAAGGGGATTTTTTTGTTGGGTTCTCTGAACAACACACTACAATATAAAAGCTTTCTCTATTAAAATACGTCCTGAGTTTTATTCTTTATATTAGATCTTCCTTCTCTTTTTGTTTGCTTCCTTCCCCTTTTCATTACCATTTTTTTGGTTTTTTTAATAAAATGTTTTGAATTTCAATTAATAAAAATAACTTCTCAGGTCATTAATTAAAATCATGTTTACTCCATATCTGCTGATAGTTTTATAAACACCAGTAATTTTGTAATTCCGAATCCTACATTTTGTGTTAATATTATATATTAGTTCCATTTTCCTAGGTTAAAAGCTTCATTTAGTTTATTATTGGTTAGATTTAAATACAATTGTGAGGATCCAATATGAGTGAATTCTCCTTCCCAGTCTCTACACTTATATATTCGCAGATAAGCTGAAAATTTTAGATTCCAAAACATATCCAAAAAGAGTTTAGTTTATCTGTGGACAATAGCTCAGCTTTTAAAACACAGTCACAGACTTAAAATTGTACAGTTTTATAATTTATGATTGTACAAGTTTGCAGCTTCTTACCTTTTGCTGTGGAAACATTCAAAGGTTGGCTTATCTACATTTTTCATGGTATTTTGGTTGAAACTTCAAAGATCAGCTTATCTGCAAATGAGCTTATCTTCTAAGTACACTTGGTAATGCCCACCTTGTAGTAGCATTTTGAAACATAGTCTACTGTTAACCGTGGAAGCTGGTTAAAACCAAAATGTAGTCTCTGTATGTGAGTCTATGTCTCTGTGTGATGATGATGGTGTTATTCACTCAGTTGAATCTGACACTTGGCGATTCCATGGGCCAGGTCACTTCACATTTTCTGATCTTGCTTTATTTCTTTGAGTTTTTCTATGCTCTGCTGGTGTAAAGTTTTGTAGTGTCCAGCCACCATGTTCTTTGATGGTCTGGTTTCCTTTTATAACTAACTCTTCCCAACATAATTGCCTTTTCTACTGAATTTCCTCTCATGACATTGCCAAAGTAAATAAGACATCTCTGTGTAGTGCACACTTATGAAATTAATGAATAATTTGGTTCACACATTGTGATAATCTATTTCTAACTTTATAATTAATTATTGTGCAACTCACAATTGTCCAAGTTTGTAAAGTAATCTATATAATAAATCATGGTGTTTGGTTTCATCCAACTGGCTAAGCTGAAACCAAACGAACCACAAAATGTGTGTTTTTGATGACTCATTAAGGGGGGAGGAAGAGCTTCAACTGCAGTGTTATAAGTATTTTCTTGAATTTTTTGACCCCCACAGATACTTCTACAGATTTTATGAGTCCATAAAAGTGCATTATATAGGAACAGAGAATGTTTACATCTTTAAATAAATTTAAGTAAATAAAATCTGTAAAACTAAGAAACAACAACAACAAACAATAAAACAGAGTAAATTTGCGTAAGTTTTTATATGTATAAACAAGCAATGTGTACAGTATATTTATGCAGGGACATGGAGTATCATTGGAAACATCATTAGCAAATAATTCTTATTTTGAGTTTGGTTCTTCTCTCTACAACTTCCACCAATTTGTACTTTTATCCTCAAGTACAACAGAGAATAAATATGCCCCCTCTTCCCTGTGACAGTGTTCAGTATTGGAAGTCTATTGTTATGTTTTCCTTTAACCTTCTGTCTTTTTATCTAAATGTAACAGTTCTGTTCTGTTAACCATTCTGCACCATTTCTCAGCAACATTCTTTTAATATAATGACCAAAACTGAACACAGCATTACAAATTATGTCTGACCAATACAGTGTAGAGACAGTGTTTGATCTGAGATTGTATTGGCTGTTTTGGTAACAGCCCACAGATTTTCCATGTTTATCTGTGACCCATCAGACTCAAATCCTCCTCACAGATATTACCTATCTTCTAATGTTTCCTACCAAAGTGCAAAATTCTATATTTCTCACCACAGAATTGCATTTGTTGGGAAAGGCCCAATGTTCAAGACCGTCAAGATAAAAAAGATGAATTTATGTTTGCTGCTGTGGACAGGTATTCTCTCAACCTCCTGCCCCTCCCACCCAAAAAAATCCTTCCAAACCCCCCATAACAAAACCAAAAATAATATGCTTTACTATTTGCTTTTAGACACCAGATACAGAATTACAGCTTGTCCAGGGCACATAATTTTTCTTCTGACAAATGTGTCCCTGAATCAATTAAATTCTTGTGATCTCATATACAATAGTCTAATAAAGGTTATGTTAACACAAATGGCATTGGCAGGTGAAAAAAGCCATGTAATCATATGGAAATCATTAGAATCTGTAAATAGGCCTACATTTCCATTGTTTTTATAACCAGAATAATTTTCCCCATGGTTAAAGCTTACTTAACGATTTATAAATGCTTGAATGAGGCAAAAATATCACATGAAAACCAAATGTGCAACATTTGAAAACTCATTTAACATGAACAATCACTTGCTAAAAGTTTTATAACAGTAGCTTGTTAAATAAACACATCATTAAGATACTTTATGTGGAGGGATGTGCAAAATATTCATTTACTTATGTTATGAAATAAACTTATATGGTCCTCCAGTGATTCAGAATGCTGTACACAAATGTAAACAGTATGCAATAACCAAAAACATTGAAATATAATAAAACATAATGTACACACAAACACCAAAAAGTTTTAAATTAAAAAAAATGGAGTATCAAAAATATTCTTTAGCATTTAGTATCCTATGACTACAACTATTTTATCTTGTGATTTATGATGAAAAGATTTTATGATTATGATCATGATTTATCACTTGTTTCTTCTATTGCTTGTACTGAGAGCTTATGCACCAGAGACAAATTCCTTGTGTGTCCAATCACACTTCGCCAATAAAGAATTCTATTCTATTCTATTCTATTCTATTCCCAATGTCTGAAGGAAAAGTTAACTGTAAAGAGGCTTTGATAAGCAAGTAGGGTTAGAGTAATTTGAATCTTAGTGATAATGTTGTTCCATAAGACAGGCACAATAATAGAGAAGACATCTCTATTGTGTCCCTCCAGATGCAACTGTTTGTGATTAGACATAGAGGTATACCTAGATATGTTCATAAACAATTTAATGTTCATTAGGTCTTTGTCTTCAAAATGTAGTGTTTTAAAATTCCTGTTCCTCAGACATATTGTAAGCTTTTATTTGTTTGTTTGTTTATTTATTTATTTATTTGTGGACACTATGTTACTAATAGTAAAGATGCTTCTTGCTGTAGCATTTTTACACAGAGTATACATTTATTTTATTTATTTATTTATTTTATTAAACTTTTATACCGCCCCTCTCCCGAGGGACTCGGGGCGGTGTACAGC
>JANHFN010004424.1:43996-63645 GCA_032468175.1 Toxicocalamus goodenoughensis
GAAAAGATACATTCGTCAAGAGTCAAGAATCATAAGGTATGACACTTAATGATAGTCATAGGGTACAATAAGCAATCGAATCATACTAGGAAACAGTCCATATAAATCGTAAGGATACAGGCGACAAAGTTATCGTCATACAGTCACAAGTGGGAGGGGATAATAAGACAATAAGGAAAATAAGTTGACCCCCTCTTCTTTGTGGCAGCCTCTCAAATATTGGAACGCTGCTATCATGTCACTCTTCCTATCATGACTTGGTGCCAAACTGATTATAAACCTAAACGTGTGGCCTTTCCCCCTGTTTTCAGTCTGTTCCCACAGATTCAGGATGGTGGTGCAGTTCAGAATGTAAAGCTGTTTTAAGCCAGCCCGTTTTGCCATGGTTCCTATGGAAAGCCTATCACTTTTTCTCCTATTAGGAAGAAACTTTCCATGGGCAGCAAGGAGAACGCTCCTTGTTAGGTACAGAGCTGTGGGGCGCGGTGTGCAAGGCATGCACACGCTCTTGGGACTGGAGACAGCTCTCCCTGTGACAGGTAACTGATTGGATTAAGAGGCCTGCCTGACAGCATGTCTGTTCAGCCACGCTGGCTAATCAACCTCCCTATCCTGCTTGCTAATAAATCCTGCACCAGGGACCATTCCGCTTGATGATCTCTCCTTGGGGAGTTTTTAAGGCTTCTCTGAGAGAAAACTACTCTGAGTCTATTAAAAATTGGAGCTGTGCAGTTGTCAGGTAGTCCCAAGGAGTCACGGGAAGTGCCCATCACCCAGGTGGAGGTACCTATTACATATTCAAGCAACCACGACCGGGAAGAGAATGGGGCGATCTCAGAGAAAACAGAAATTACAATCAAGTTGATGGAACATACACCAACATTTTTATAACACTGAGTTTGTCACATCAGCAAAGCAGGAGTGGGGGAAGCAATAGACCTCTCGTAACACAAGGAGATTCCAAAGCAGAAAATGTGTTTGTCCTCTTTACAGACGGATTAAACTGAGGATAATTGTTCCTTGGCTCAAAGATTTAAACAACAACAACCCACAGCTCACTGCTTATGTTTTCCAAAGCAGTCAATCTTAAAGTGTTAAGAGCAAGTTATCCCTTGACCCTTAAGGTATGTATTGTTGTCCCAATAATGCCTTGATACGAGTATTTGACTTGATTGACTGTGAGGTAGAAGGGAAGCAGAGAAGAAGCTTTGTCCTTGAATTCATTTTGTGGCCAACAAGCTCTGGAAGGATTCAACTTTTAAATAAATTGAAAGGCTGCAATGGTTAGATCTGTAATATCTGTGCGAAAGATATATAAATAAAGTTTTAATTATTTTACTGGATTGGCCATTAGAGTATGAGATAAAAAGATATCTAAAGATAAGGCAAATGTAACCAGAAGATGAGAGAGAGAGAGAGAGATGTTTCCATCTCTGTTTAACTGCTGTGGATTTATTTTCTTTCACTGGCACAGAAGAACATTAAAAACTAATTGCATTGGTTACTTAAGAAAGAAAAGTTAATGAATTTTAGTTCGCTGAGAGCTGCCTCTTAAACAGGATCGTGAAAAATGTTGATCTTATTTCCAAGGCGCTAAAGCCAATCCAGTATTATCTTTTTAGTATTATGAGCATTTGCATTACAAATTAACAGTAAAAAAATGTTTACAATGCACTCTACAATGGTCGATAGCTAAGTGCTCCAAAATAAGTTGCGATTTGGCATTTAATTAACAAGAAACAATTAAAATAACTACCAAAAAAGTTAGAGAAGCAAAACACTTCCATAATAAAAATAAGAAATATGAGAAACTTCAAGATGTCCATTTTGTCTTCTCACAAAAATCTACCATTTCATACGTTTCTTCTTTTTTGTCCCCTTTTGGCTGACATGGTTTAGTTGGGTTATTTTGTATAACTAGCATTTAACTATAAATCGAATAAATAAATAAATAAATAACTGGAATGATGGTCCCATATTTAGATAAATTGGCCCACTGCATCTAACTCATTTAAGGTCCCTTCTCTCCCTCATTACTGACAATCACTGTCATGAGCAGACATCTCGCCATACTCTGCAGGGATCTCTCATGGCTCTCCAAATATAGTTAAATTCCAGCTTCTGTTAATCCTAACTATCATGGCCAAAAAGGAACCGAGGTCCCAGAACTTTCAGAAGACCAGGTCTTAACCATCTTTCATTATCATTTTCTGGTAGTGTCAGAAAGCTAGAAAAAAGCCAAATATCAAAGCCTCCTCCTCCAATTCTTAGCTCACTGAAGAAGGCCAACAAGAAACTGTAGTCAATGGTACTGAAAGTACTGAATATTTAGGAGTTTTAATGAGATCACATTTCACGTTTTTCAATAAAGATCATAGCAGCCATTTCTGTGATAAATTCAGGTCTAAATCCAGAATAGAAAGAATAAACTCATCCTGAAGGTGCAACAGCCTTACAGTAGTTTGAGAATGTTTAAATGTTAACTTGACATACTAAACACTACTTAATAATTGTTTAAATCAGATGGATCTAATGTTGGCTTTTTAAGTAAGGACCTCACTATGACCTCACTATTACCTTTTTTAAAAATATGATGGAGAATTTAACTTGCAAAAAAGAAATAATTTTAATCTGAGTAACTGTTGGCAGCTCTTAGAGGCCCCTATAAGCTAAGCCATAGAAAGATCTTCCAAACAAATAATGGTGCAAACAGATCTTTGGGAATCTAGCAAATATTTTCTGGCATCTATAATTGTCTCATTTATGCCAAAAAGGTTTCCAGATTTAGCTCAGTGTTTTGGTTTTAACCTATGAAGTCTTCTACATCTCCACACTCTGAACAGTCTTCAGTTACTACAATCATCTTGTCCATCACTTTCTTCCCAGGAGAAAGTTCTGGTTATATTCTACTTACATTCAGTGAGATGAATGAGGGTCATGAGGTATTGTTTCTCAGTCACTACTCCAGCATTAAATAGCCTCCCCTTGAGAATTAAGACTTGCACCGTCTCGCTTAATGTCCCAGAAATTGCTTAAGATGTTCTGGAGAACATAATAATCTTCTTCTGAAGATTATTTATCCCAATTTTTAAATTGTCAATTTGTTCTGTTCCATTTATGACTTATATTTTGATTGTACTATTTATTATTTCTTATTGTAATTTTATATTGTTTCCAACTTTAATTTTTAGGATGCAGACTTAAGATAAAAGTTTCCTGTCCAGTAATATCAGAGTCTAGGGCACAGAGGCAGGGGTGGAACACTGCTGGCATAACAACTGGTTTGGTGAGCACGCGCACTATTTAAAAATTACTGGCTCCAGCAAGCATTCACCTCCTCCTGCTGATGAGCAGCACTCAGCTGTGTTGCACAAAGCAGCTGAGGAGGAAAAAGCAGGGAATAAAGCACAGCCTAGAACCCGGGCGGGCAGGTGGGCCAAACAAAAGATCAGAAGATCATTGCAGCGAATCGGTTCAGTGTCAACTGCTCTTTGGAGTTACCGGTTCTATAGAACTGGGACAAACTGGTAGAAGCCAACCCCTGCACAGGGGTGAGCTTCTGTTCCTTTTCCCAGTTCCTGCCTGCCTAGCAGTTTTGAAAGCATGTAAATGCAAGTAGATAAACAGGTACCATTTATGTGGGAAGATAACAGCATTCCCTGTGTCTTTGGCAAACAGCCATGTTGGCCGCATGACTATGGAAAATGTTTTCATACAATACTGGTTCCCTCCGTTTCTTAGCCACAGGAGGATGCTGACTACAGAAGTTTAAATTGATTGACATTTTTTAGTAGCTTGCTGTGGATTACCATGAGTCTTCATTGATTTGGCAGGATACATCTATAACCTATAAATAAATACATTTTGGCAATTCTAGAAATATAAATTTTGGATTGTTGCGTTCTTGTGGATCAGAATATCTATCTTTTCATTGTGACAAATGAATTTCTGCAAACCGTGGAGTATAAACAAATGCAGGATTGCAGTGCTTACCATAAGCATAAATCAGAGTTACTACAAGCGTTCAAAGAGGTAGACTCAAATACAGAACATAACATCACTTCCTTACTCTCAATACCCACAAATATTAATTTAAAATGTGCTCTTGTCATGATGTTTCTATAATTCCATTACTTTTTTTTTTAAAGCATGGTAGAAACCATATGGCCAGCCATGGGTGGAACAACCCCATTTGATAGATATACCAAGGCAGACATACTACATACAAATACATAAATAAGGAGCATCCATATTTAAACTTTTCTGAGAAGGGATACTTCCCCCTCCCTCCCCATATTTTCTAAGCCAAAATGCCAGGACAGGAAGTGGTAAGAACAAGATGCAGCAAGACGAGAAGGAACATTACAGGACAATCCTGTACAGACAATCCAAAATAGCAGACTTTCTCCACAGACAACGGTATGTATGTATTAAGGAGATTCTGATGTTTTCTCTCTTTGATTATACAATTAGATTAGATACAACTAATCTTTGATTATACAACCAGATGAGATACAAGCAAAGCCTTTCAAAGATACTAATTGTGGGGCTTGAGACAGTTCACACTTTATAGAATCCAATCCACCAACAGACTTTTAACCACATTAATTTTCTATAGAGGAAAAGTAGACACGCAACTAGATGGGAGAACCTATTGATGCAATGCTCACCCTACCTAGATTTTGTTTTTTAGCTAAGTTATATTAAAGGCAGGACAAGTCTTCCATGCTATCTGTTATTAGAAGCCCTGGTGGTGCCATGGTTAGAATTCAGTATTGCAGGCTAACTCTAATTCTGATGGGCTCAGAGTTGACTCAGCCTTCTATCTTTCTGAGGTCGGTGAAACAAGGATCCAGATTGTTGCATGCAATAGGTTTACATTATTTATATTGTAAAGCACTGTGAGGTGTTATATAAATCTAAGTGCTATTGCTATTTTCCCATTATATTTCCCATTGTTGTAGTAATAAATTCCTGGATTGAGAAAGGGGGATGGACTAGATAACCTTGTGATCCAACCCTTATGTTCTATAACTTTTTCTTTTCTTCCATTTCCCATCATAGATGTCCCTGCATCCACTCACACCTTATAACCTTGTCTTTTGGCCTATATCATATTTCACCGTCTGGTATATTGGCAGTACTATATAAATGACTTGTTATTAATGACCATGCAAATGAATGAGCTTTGTTGCACCAAGTGACTTTTCTTGCTGAATGCTTTGATCGCTTTACAAAATCAATGGATCCCTTTCATAGCACACAAAAAAGGCAGAAAAGCTCCAGGAAATATGCCTTTTTTAAAGCTTTCATTCACTCACCTTTCTTCCTTTTCACTCATCTCTTCATCTCATTCTGCAAAAAAAAAGAGGAAATTCACAAGACAGTAGAGTTAAATCTGGAAGGCAAACACCAAACCATCTTCTGAATGAATGATGGCCTCTTCATCCACTTTGCATATTTATTGGCATTTGTCATGGTCTCCAGCCTTTTAGAATATCAGAATGTTCCACTTTAAAAATCTTATTTGCACTTTTTAGTCATGGAAGGATATTGTGAAATGCCTTATTCACTTCCATTGATTTTGTGCTTTTAAGGGTATCATATAAAACTCTTTAATAGGTAAAACCAACCTACCTGAAAATGGATTCTATATACCCTGTAACAGATTAAGACTAGTACACTGGTGTCATATTAAGTGAAAAAAACAGATCATAGGCAGGGCTGCTTGTTTGCCATGCATCTGTGCACTGGGCACTTTGCAGGTTGTAAAGTTATTATTTGCTAGAGCTTTTGTTTTCCTTTTTTTAAGAGCGTGTTTCTAGTCCTCAGTTTTGAGACACTGAGAGCTTGCTTACTGCAATTCTGAAAGGCAACATAGTTATATGTTCCCTATGATGACAATTCATTTTTTTCTATTATTGCAGTTATTTATTTATTAAACTTGTATGTTGCCAAAGGTCCTCTTTTAAATTTTTCCCTTCCTTCTCCTCTTATGCTTTAACAAAGAAAGAGAACTCAGGATAAATGATGGGTGTGAATTCAAATGATGGGTGAAAATATAGCTTTACTTAGCCTTAAACTGGAGCTAAGATATTTAGAGATCCTATTCTATTGTTTCATTTTAAGAAACTTTCTCCCTTCTTTTTCTCAGACACATATTATGCCATAATTTTTTTTTGCTAGATATGAAGTTGGCATGTATATTTGCAAAACTGGCATGTATTAGCATTTTAAAATATCTTTGGGCATAATCCTTGAGAGATCTCTATAGTTAATGCTATTTAAAAGTAAATAAATAAACATGCAGTGCATTATCCTTATGAAGTCATTCCAGGCTGTACTGTACTAATCATACTGTGAGGTACTTAACAAGTACAGTTTAGGTTTTTTTTGCTTTTTTTTGTAAGAAAGCCACAATGAAAATGTATGTCAGTGTTAACTCTTAAAAACAACACATATCTCTTACACTCAGTCTGCAGTTTTTCTCTGCAAAATACACGATACAATGAGTGCGTACAAGAATTGACATTCCTACTTCTCTTGCATCATAATCTATGGAAAAACACTTTCCTAAAATTTCAGTGTACAATTTGTGCCCGTAGGATTGAGATTCACCAGATTCTGAGAATTTTGGTGGGATTAACCCATCCTCCTTCACTGTCTCCCTTTGACATCTGCCATGCTCTCTGGCTATCCTCATACTGTTTCTCTGGACAATTTCCCCCATCTTCAACATTTGGTTATGCAGCTCCATCAGAATCAAGGACCTAAGTGCTGTTGCCTGTCCCTACCAACTAATCGGATCCTTTTTCTACCCTAGGCAGTAAATTCCTGTACAACAGACTTAAAATTTAATTCATCTAACTGTGGCCTTGATCTCATGTTTTTATTTTTTTGATGTAATTCTGTCCCTTTAAAGTGCAGCCCTGACATGCCAATCAAAGGTTGATACAACCTTTGGCCCATATATATATAGAATGATCTATATGAGGGAGTGGTTAAAATCTTGAATTAGATCTGAGGATCCAGGTTCAAATTTACCTTCAGCTGAGCAGATGACCAGGCTGAGCGTCAACAGCTTCGAGTCATTTAGCATCCACAAGAGATCTAAGTCTAGTCCACGTTGAATTACATTAACTCATCTACTGCCAATTTGCTTTGACTGTTAGTAGTTTAGATTCTTGTAAAGAGCATCAGAATGCAATAAACCTACATTTGTTTGAACTACACAGACTTCTGATTTCCTGCCCTTGACATCATCCATGGAAACTCATCAGGTGACTTCAAGCCAGTTGCTCTGTCTTAACTAACCTACTTTGAAAGGTAATTGTGGGAATTAAATGAAGAGAGAATCTCAAGGAAGACATTTGAGCTCTTGGAAGAAAGGGGGGAATATATAGATCAAGTAAGAAATATATATTGTACATATATAGATACCTGATATAAGGACTGATGCTGAAAGTTTATGGTAACTCTTTAGAATAGAATAGAATAGAATAGAATAGAATAGAATAGAATAGAATAGAATAGAATAGAATAGAATAGAATAGAATAGAATGGAATGGAATGCAGTAGAGTAGAGTAGAGTAGAGTAGAAGATAAGAATTGGAAGGGACCTTGGAGATCTTCTAGTCCAACCCTACCCTATATCATTTCAGACAAATGGTTGTCCAATCTCTTCTTAAAAACTGCCAGTGAATTCTTGCTTACAATTGACTTTATAAGCCAGAAGTTACATATATAATTATGACTTGGCTCCAATGCGAGGTTACCACTCTGAAGGTGGTTGATCAACTAATAGCAGCTCCCCCTCCCCCCTATACATTCTACACTTGGTTTTTTATTATGATTTTATTGTGATTTTTATAACTTTGTATATAGTTATGGTTTTATTTTGATAATATAAGCTGGCCAGAGTTGCGTTGCAGCGAGATAGGTGGCAATGAAATTTAATAAATAATCAGCTCTTGATCATTCCCCAAACCATCCCAAGACCTTATCTGCTGCAAGTGTTGATGCACAATGCACTGTAGATAAATTTTCTCCAATGCCTTTTACCTTCCAGGTAGCAAGGGTACATCGTTTGCTGGCTCACCATTTCCTAACATTGTTTTTCCTCCTCTTCGGATGGTGCTGGAAGATCATGAGAGCAAAGGTGGGAGGCCTCATACAGCTTGACTAACTTACAAGCATTCATAACTAACCTGTATGAACATATTTAGTGCACTGCTAATGACCAGTTTAATGAAATGTCATGCCAGAATGATCTGTTCATCTGCAAATGGGACTATTGAAAGAAGTTATGCCAGAATACACAGGAAGGTATTCAATTCCAGATCTGCATCAAAGATGGTCATAAAAAAAGATGGGAGGTGATGAGACCAGATGACCAATTGTTAAACTGCTCATTCTCATGGATACAGGTAGCTGAAGACAACTGGCTGGCCTTCACATCGGATAAAAACAATGTATTCCCATGCCTCTTTTTTTTTAAAGAGAACTAAAATTGTGATAATACCCAATTTGAACTAATTGACAATTGCTGGTTAAGGGGTTGTCAGATTACCTTACCATATTGTCCTGCTTAATAGTAGAAGATAAAAGAAGGAAACGAGGAAAAGAAATAGAAAGAGTGCAGCTTTTTATTCAATTTTCTCTTCAACAATTTATTCTACCTCGGCCATCTTCCAATGACTTTCATTTCTATAGAGAAGAAAATGAAAATTGGACAACTTGATCTTCTTACACCTGCATTAAGAACTAACCTTTGCTATTTTAACCATTGCTGAATAGGACTAATTAGGCAAGAAATTTGAGATTTTAACTCTGATTTTTTTTCTTTATGTGTTTGTAACCTGTAGCTCAACAAACTGCACGTAAATGAAAAGGAACTATGATACATGGTGCCTTGTTGTTGTAAAGGATGTATGTAAGTCATGTATGACTAAGAGCTGGAGCAAGGAGAATAGACTCCAGACCATAAAAAAATGAATGGGCCAGCAATATAATGAGGATTTATGCCATAGAATCTATCATGGTTCAGTTTTGCTTAGGTAGCAAGAGCAGTCTGCCCACTTTGGCTCTGTAATCCCAGAACAGGAGTGGCCTAATGGTCCATCCCTCCCGGACAAATAACATTCGCCCAAGCACCATGGAGTTGGACACTAAGCAGAGGTAGAATGTGAATGAAGGAAGATATTGTTGAGTGTGATTAAATCATTGCTCCGTTTGTTCTTCCATCTTGACTCCCTGATCCTGTGCTTACTTATTTTCACTAGAGTATGCAGCTTCCACAGAACAAGCAAATAGAACATATCCCTTCTAGCCCTAATTAGGACACAATGTCCTCCCTTCTAACCATATTGGGAAAACAGTGTGCTCAATTGTATAGCTCTTGGGGTCAAAAGGAGACAATTAAAGTTCAAGCAAAATTTTAAACCAATTAACCTATGAACTCATTGTGGAACAAAGATTAAAAGAAAATAATAGCAAATATACAGTATGTAGCAATATCAGTTAGACTTATATACCGCTTCACAGTGCTTTACAGCCCTCTCTAAGCAATTTACAGCATATTGTCCCCAACAATCTGGGGTCTCATTTTACTAATCTCAGGAAGATGGAAGGCTGAGTCAACCGTGAGCCAGTGAGAATCAAACTGCTGGGAGTCTGCAGAATTAGCTTGCAGTACTGCGTTCTAACCACTGTGCCACTATGTCTCGTGTAAAGAATAGAAATATGATCTTGACAGAAATATGCAAGAACTATTGTTACCATGGCAAAGAGGGCTGAAAAGGGAAGCAGGATAGTGTTTGGAACAGTGATGGGATTCAAAAAAAATTACTACTGGTTCTGTGGGCATGGCTTGCCAGGCATGGTGTGGCTTGGTGGGCGTGGTAGGGGAAGGATACTGTAGAATCTTCATTTCCAACCCACTCTAGGGGAAGGATACTGCAAAATCCCTATTCCCTCCCCACTCCTGGGGGAAGGTTACTGCAAAATCCCCATTCCCTCCCCACCCCACTAACCTGCTTTCTAGCTCCATTCTCCTGTGCAGGACAACAAAAGAAGACCCAGCCAATCATCTGGGACTCTGATCAGCTGGGACTCAGGAGGCAGAGAATAGATGGGATGGGGCCAGTCAGAGGTGGTATTTGCCAGTTCTACTCAAAATTTCTGCTACCGGTTCTCCAAAACAGGTCAGAGCCTGTTGAATACCACCTCTGGTTTGGAAGCAACTCAGGCCAAGAGGCAGGCACTCAGATATAGCACGGAAGATATACCAGGGAAGGTACAGCTCAAGCAGGCTTACAAGATTCTGTTCAAAAAGCCCATCTCAAAAATATGTCATTTTGTTTTTTTGTTTGAGTTGTTCTTTTGGTCTGGTCTGCCTAGTGGGACTGACATAATGCCACTTAGATTGGTAATTACAAAGGATCTATTTTTCCCCTGGTCCAATTCCTCCAGAAAAATCTATCAGGGATCCAATTATCCCCCGTTCTCCCATGCCATTGGGAAAGCTCTAGAGAGCTTTTACATATACAATATATTTTTCCTTATTTTTCTCTGGCGTTGCATTTTATGCTTATGTATTTTTACCCACAGTTACCTTCATATTTCCCAGGCTGGAGGTTTGTTATTGCTGTTGTTTACTGTTTGATTGACATGCCTTGGAGATTATTAAAATATATTCTTATTATGCAAACCTGCCTTAGAAGGGTTTGTTTTTAAGAACCAGTTAAAACCTGTACATTAAAACAAGATTGTTTTTTAGCCAGCTATTTTACCTGGCTATATGATCAGTTCAGAGCATGAAAGAAAAAAGAGACTCATGCTGTGAAAAGGTTGCCAAACTTTTTAGAAAGAATTTAAAACTCAAGAAAGAATAAACTGTTGGCTATCTCATAAAACTGAGAAAATTTATGCAGCTCCCATCCAATTCCACTGAAGAGGGATGAACTCTATCTGGATTCTGTTGCAACAATGAAAATTTCAAATTAATTCTGTGGGGGTTTGAAACAAACAGAGAAACACAGACACCTTTAGTCAAGAGAATGAACACATAAACGAGGCTTTTAAGCAAACATTCAGAACAATAAAACTTCATTTGATTAAAAACAGTCATAGTGTTAGGTATATATTGCTTTTCTATTCTAAAAAAAAATTCCTTTGGAAGGAAGGAAGCGATTCCTCGTTTGGTATGAAATGATGCCCTATGGCAATTCAGAAAAAGTGGGGCTCAGCCTGTACAATAGAGTACCAGCTTTATGAAACATTTTGCATGTTCCAATGTTGTCAAATAATACACAGTCACCTGATGGATGTGGCAGCATGCCTAGAGCCAACATTCAATCATTCTGAGAAATGAAATTGTTGAAGATACTCAAAGATATCCAAATCAGACTATGGCATATAATGCTAATAAAATCTGTTTTATGTACAGGAGGATTTAGAGAATGAAATTGAAAGCATGTGGCTGTAGGAAATTGCCTGTGCATATCTTAACTTGAATATAAATTTTAAAAGAAATGGGGTCTTCCCTTACATTGGACATGGAGCTGACGTTTTATTGTGATGAGAAGCTATCATAACAGCACTCTCATCAATAATGTTATTTCAACCTTAAAATTAACATCTGTTCTCTAACGTTTTTATCATTTCCTAGACTCCATTATCTATAGTAATAGTTATCAAAGTATAGGCTGGAAAAAAATCTAGCAATTCTTTGAAAAAAAGAATTCCCCAGTGCCAGTGTATTTCTTAGGTGGTAGAAGCAGAAAACACGATCACCTGCTGGGAGCTATCATGATTCAATTTATAACCTTTTATAGAGTTTGAATAAAGTAACCATAACTTTAGTTGCTTAGCTTTTTCCTTCCCTTCGGTGATGGTGTGCTTAACTTATAGGTATTACAACAATTTTTTGAGTCAGAGTTTTGTTACTAGCCTAACATAGTTTGTGACTAAGCTACACAAATGGATTCCTTTAGTTGTTTTTGCAAAACTGGGAAGTGGTCAATTTTGTCATGCTGGATGACAGGACATGCTTAGAAAACCATGCTTCACTTGGTAGGGGTCTGAAAGCAGTAAGATCACACTGTGTATTACATTTTCAGATATATTATCCAGGTGTACATTTTAAAATACCTTGAAAACAAAGACTTGTGGAATGGGAATGAGAGGAAAAAAAGCTTATGAAAAACAAAGGCCATTGTTGGAGAACAAGAAGCAGTAAAAGTGAAAGAAGATGATTAGAAATGCTCCAATTAATGGGGGCAAAAGAATTAGATTTGAAATGGACATGTATGAGGTGGTCTTTGATGTTTACAGCATTAGTTTGACAACATTAGCTTTGGGTGCATCCCCTACCACAGGGATGTCAAACTTAAGGGGTATTTAGATGCCCATGGGGCTGGGCTGGAAATAGCAAAGGACAGGCCCACGGTGGATCTGCTAGCAAAAATGGGGCACAGGGGGATGCCAGCCAAAATCGGGCAATGGGGGGGGCTGAGGCCCTCCTAGCTGGCAGGGTGCTGCAAGAGGCATCCATCTCCCCCTGTTTCCCCACCCCGTCTGGCCTGTGGAGGACAACTACAATGCTGATCTGGCCCTTTAAGAAATCCAGTTTGACACCTCTGCCCTACCACAATGTTATTTGAAGAAACAGAATAACCAATTAATACAGTGTTTTGTTCTATGGTTGCTGCAGTACCACCTAATTGAAAAGTGTATGGGAAAAACAAATGGGACAACCTACCAATTATGCACTTGTCCAATTCC
Source organism: Toxicocalamus goodenoughensis (assembly GCA_032468175.1). Classification (NCBI taxonomy): domain Eukaryota; kingdom Metazoa; phylum Chordata; class Lepidosauria; order Squamata; family Elapidae; genus Toxicocalamus; species Toxicocalamus goodenoughensis. Next base: position 56,780 of record JANHFN010004424.1, read on the forward strand.
TTATTTTTCCAAAACTAAAAATTTATTTTAAAAATTTTTTTGGGGGGGAGGGAAATAATTTAATCTTGTTGGTATTGTTTTAGATATAATTTTATGGGTAGTTTCTCTTGTAGATCAATCACTTTTTCAGTATTTCATCCTGATAGTAAGACATTTTTGCAGACTTTTTCCTAGTGTGCACATATTTTTGTTAATTTTTCCTAAATATATGCACTTTTGCATTTCTTTAAAAATGAAACCTGTTTAGCAACATTCTAAGCAGGCAGATCTCCTTGGGGGAAAGTCTCCATGTAATTGGCTTTACCCATTGTGCTGGGACACACGTGTTATATTTTAAAGCTATGATGAATGCCTAGTTAATAGCACTATTGTTGCTACAGCAGCAACAATTAAGTGCAAAGGGGCACTTAAGAAGAAAAATGCAAGAGAAGGTAACTGATGAACTACTGTATACATAGCTATACAAGCATGCAGAGGTGGTATTCAGCAGGTTCTGACTAGTTATGGAGAACCGGTAGTGGAAATTTTGAGTAGTTTGGAGAATCAGCAAATATCACCTCCTTCCCCTGCCATGCCCACCAAGCCATGCCCATAGAACTGGTAGTAAAAAAAATTGAATCCCACCACTGCAAGCATGGCTCCACCAACTGACATATCCATCAGTTTCAGCTTTTGAGAGAAGCCCTACCAAGTTCTAATCTCAATTCTTCAGAGGCAAAACAATGTGGAACTGAGCCAAAAGCCTTACTGAAGTCAATAGGTTAAATCCCCGGAATTTTCATTATCCACCAAACCAATTATAAAGGTTCCCCTCACACATACGTGCTAGTTGTTTGCAGCTCTAGGGGGCAGTGTTCATCTCCATTACAAAGCCAAAGAGCCAACGCTGTCCAAAAACATCTCTGTGGTCATGACTAAATGCCGAAGGCATACAGAACGCTGTTACGCGCACACCAAAGTGGTCCCTATTTGTCTACTTGCAATTTTACATGCTTTCGAACTGCTAGGTTAGCAGAAGCTGGGACAAGTAACGGGAGCTCACTCCGTTACGCGTCACTAGGGATTCCAACCACTGAATTGCCGACCTTTTTGATCGACAAGCTCAGCATCTTAGCCACCGAGGCACCGGATCCCTATCAGACCAATAGATCAGAATGGATAGATACAACATGGATCAAGCCTATCTAGTCTCATTTTACTTTAAAGGATAATATTTATAACTCAGGGTTGAAATGGGGGCTCCTTGGTGCTCTCTGAGCATGACTGTTTCCTTGCAGACATTTCATTGTCTAGCACTAGCATTGATGATGTTACCTAGTTAGGGTAATGAAACATCTGCAAGAAAGCAAGCATGCATGCTCAGAGAGCACTAAAACCCCTCACCGTTTTCTTCCTCTAGAAAAATAGACCTATAATAGATTTATCATATTTTAATAATTCCTCCCCAATAAAATCCTAGAGACACGAACCTGAAGTACTTACAATTTTCCAAATCTATCTACTTGGAACCAGGCACTACCTTTGTCTGCTTGTCATCAAAACCTTTTGTGCTCCTGTAAGTGAGGGTCTTTCCCCTGCTAAATAGACGGTTGGCAGTGTCAGATATGACAATGTAAGTCAGCTGTTGGGTGGGGGGAGAAAAGCCTAGAATCTATATGCCATCCCTCCCCCCAAATTTATGCATAATTAAAAAATGCACATTTATAAATTTCCACACTCCCCCAAAAATGGACAGTGGGTGTATACAACGAAAGAACTTTCGCTGCCATCGCAGAAATGTATTATATGGTGCTTTGTATTGTTTTCTTTTTAATTAGCAAGAAAGGCTAATCCAAGTCTGCTTAGCAGTTTGGGGGCTATGCCATTGGGATCTACCAAAGCAAACTGTGAGTGCATAACTGGATGTCTATTTTGGGATGTCGTGCTGTATTGGCGACTTCTCACATTATGCTGTCTGTTACAATGAAGAATTATAATATATAAACAAATCAACACACACGGCCTTGGCTTTAGTTCATGGCAACTTTGCTGGGGGGATGCTGAGTATCAAAGCCAGCTGCAAACAACTAATAGTAAATTGAAATACCATTTTCTGCCAAATATATTATTTTGGAGCTGGAATTCTAGAGAACAATAACCAAAGCATCCCAGTTTAACAAGAGAATTCATAAAGAAATATAAAGAAACTCCCAATGAAATTGATTCTGAAAATATTTATTCCAACTAGAAGCATTTGCTACATTTTAATTGGTTGTGATGTGTGAATATTTATAACCCTCTTAAATAAACCCAGTAAGCATGTTGAACTATCTATATCTATCTAATTTGGAGCAAATAGACATTTTCAGTAACAAAAAAGGTACAGAATCACAAATACAGATACCAAATATTTGGTGAATACTGGAAATATCTAAGATCAATAAACGGGTCTGACGATGCACAATCTGATTTTGAGATTTGACAGTTGGAAAGTAATAGTGCTTAATATGTGATAGCATTTGACCTGCAATGGTATTTTGCATTTGACAGCTGACAGCTTTGAAGGATGCACCTGAGATGAATGCCAGAAGTCCAGAGGCATCAAAACTGGCAGTGAAATCCTATGCTGGGCTTCTCAGAGAAGGAAGGCTTGTTTAAATAAAGTACATTAAAATTATACAGAAGTAAAAATATAGAGATTTGCTACCTTGAGCAAAGCAAATTTTGCAAACCGGAATGGAAAAGGAGGGATTATGTAAATATTAATGTCACATTAAAAATATGAAAGCATGATATGATTATCAGCTGAAGTTTGGCAGGTGATGGGCTGCCATCAGAAAGTTTTTATTTAGATACAAATTTTATGAAAAAACTTACTGTGCCCTAAGCAAAGATACCAAATGAATTAAGATCAATCGCTCACTTACTCAAAGAGTAGAATCAAATGGTCAGTCACTGACTTTCCCCATCTGTTGTTACTACTCTTTCATGCTTCAGAAAGAAGTGTAAAAATATTCTCCTGAAACATTTAAAACCAAAAGAAGCTTTTTCCTAGTAAATTCTACTCTATAAGCCAAGGGTCTTTAAACTTGGCAAGTTTAAGACTTGTCAACTTTAACTCCCAGAATTCCTGAGCTCACATGACTGGAGGAAGAATTCTGGGAGTTGAAGTCCACAAGTCTTAAAGCTGTCAAATTTGAAGACCCTTGCTATAAGCTATTGAATTCACTGAGAGAGTTGATTTGGACTGGAAGCATGGAATCAAATGTGAAACTTTAGAGCCAGAGTTTAGGGAATGTCAGTCTTGGTGGTGTTCTGCTTATAAGGGCTTTGTGTGAATCTCACCTGACATGACCCAACCCACAAGCTTGGAGAATAAACCTTCACCTTCACATATTGAAGTGTTGTGATTAATTTGGCAACAGACAAGACTTTCTTCGGACATATCAGGGGGATAGAACATTGAAGCATTTGAATATTTTTTTTCCCAAGGACTTTGTGGGTCTCTTCTAGTTCCCTTAAAATGTTGACAATAGAGAAGGCTTAAGAACATTAACAACATCTAGGACGATTTCCTTTTAAAAAGCATCTGGGTGGATTATAATAAAATTATGTAATAAAATTATTATTTTATTGGCCAAAAGGCATTAGAGCAAGTATTTTTAAAAATTACAAAAGATTTCTTTAAGAGCTCTTCCGCTCCCAAGGAAAGTACAATCTCTTGCCTTGTCCCATAGCCAGCTTCCAATTAACTTATTTTCCTACTGAAAATCCTACCTGCCACAACTGATTTTGCTCCCTTTTTGCATCCACACATTTCCCAACAATAAATGGGACACAACCCACTATTTCTTCTTTTCAGTCTGGGGAGGGGAGGGGAGCAGAGATCCAAGCAAACAATGAGCCCCTTTGTGACTGACCCAGCTCCATAGTTTTGTATGTGGAATGTGGGGGATTCAGCTGCCATTCTGCTCAGCCTATTTGGTAGATCTTGTGCTAATTCTCCATGATGAAAAGCTGCCCGCCTCATGGGAACTACCTACAGCCTTCAACGCTGGCCAGGTCTGGCAGTTTTATCATGCACACCAACCAAAGACATAATCAATTCCCCACTTGGCACTTTACACTGAATACCCACTTTTTCAGCTTGATAGCAGGACTAAATTAGTTATTTAGCAACTAGACCCCTAATTTAAAGTGAGCAAGTGCCTTGACAAGCCTCATTGTTCAAGGTACTTCGCTCTCCCCCCACTTCTCACCTCTTTGCTTTCCAAGGAGAGGCCCTACACATCCAGGGGAAGTGATAAATAGACAATTAGAAAATAGATATATTTTGTTAGATCTGCAAAGCTCCCTGGTGCTGTCAGATGTACAATAAAAGGGGCTCTGCTAAATTGGTGGGCAATGAACACCATCTGTACCGTCATCACTCCTACAGACACAAAGCCATATGCGGCCATTTATGGGACTTCCCCCAGAATAGATTGGACCAATAAGACCAGAGGGAATGGAAAATACTTGACAAAGTTGGCTGCTCTTCATTGAACAAGAATAAAATATCTAATGGAGTGTAATGGAGGGCATCAATCATTGCTAGGTAACTCCCTGGTTTAATACTTTGCTCTGAGATAGTTGGGCATAAGGTTTTTGCCTGTAATAAGTCAATAATTAATATAGACATTGAATGACAAGATGATGTTCTTTAAGTACTCACAAATGATGTGTGGCATCCAGGAGTGAGGCCTAAAACAAATTCTGATTCCTGAGAACAGGAAAACCAATCAGAGAAACCAAGCCCAATATTGTGTGTCAAAATATGCTTTCTTTAAGATTCACTCATATGTTGGCGAGAGGGAGATAAAGCAGTGTTTTTAAGTGTTATAACTTTGAAGGGCAAACGGGACAGGCATTTCCATAAAACCAGGCCGTTGGTTTTAATGGGAACATTTTTTTATCTGCCGGGCTTCCTAAGAAGATGCACTTTTTGTGAAATTGCTAAATACTTGAGGGGAGGAACATGCTGCGCCCCCATCCACAGAAAGAAAGATCTCAGAATCCTTTGATACCAGGGTCACCTGTTGAACTGATATCAGACAGGCCTAGGATCAGCAGGAACACTTTTCTGGACAAGCAAAGTGGTAAAAAGCCCACATAAGTTAAACCAGCGCTTTCTTCAGCAATTCATGTCACTCAAATGAACAAGTCTACCAATGTGCCTTTAGGATGGGGTGGGGTGTCTTAGAATCCTGCACCAAAACAGAAGAGGAAGCATTGTGGAAATGGTCTAGAATGGAAAAATGACTTTCAATTTGCTATGCATTGAGAGGATTGGGAGCAAGATGACGCATGTTGTTTATTCCAAGAAGACATAAATATTTATTCTGAAACACGAATGTCTGAATGCAGGGTTCTTATGCATGATAGTGTCTTGATAGACATTCCACACACACACATATATATATGCCTGCTTTGTTTTCTTTCAAGATTCCTCACATACATACGTCAGTCATGTACAAGTCCCAGAGCCATACAGCAAACCTAAAACATGACAATCCTCTCAATATTGCATGTTCTCTTTCTACTATGCATATCTGCAGTTGTTCTCGGATCATGTATAGTGACCCAGGCAGCATGACAGAGCATCTGGAATGTTCATAAATATGTCACACTCTCAGCAATTCAGTCAAAGCTGGCATGTGTCTGATTTTTTTTTCAGCTGAAAAGTTCAGACCTTCCAATGATTGGACCCAAATCAGTTCTGGATATACAGATCCAAATTTTGCTTTTTGTGTCTCAATGAACATATTAAACATGACAACTGTACCAGTCAATGGAAGGAACCATGTCTGCCTTCAAATATCATCTCAAAGAAATGGATCCGTTTTTTCTTACATCTGAAAGAATAGTGTTGGAAATCATTATTTTTTTTTACCTGTTGCACATGTTCTACTTAGATCCATCCTTCCTTCCACTTTCTAAGTAAATTATTAAACCTGATTAACACATAGAAATAAAACAGCACGAAAAAGGAGAGTCAAGAATTCATCCTGTTAACAGGATGCTTAATTATCATTGTTCAATTAAGGGGTACATTTACGTCTTAAGCAACATAGGGAGGTATTGTAACAGCTTTGCTGTGGGAGAGTTCTAAAAGCTCCCCAATTTAGAAATAAGTGTCCTATTAAGTAAAAAGCTCTTACATTCTCAGCTGGAGTCCTAATAGCAAATACAATTACCAATTGCTGATAAAATTGTAGTCAAAGTACAGTATGCCTAAGTGAACCCAAAGTTTGCAAGACTTCATTAAAAAAAATGGAGAAGAAGCAGCTCAATCCCAAAGGTGGTTTTTCCAAAAGTCAGTTGGACTTTTTGGATTTCTTTTTTTTTGCTTTGAGAACATTTTCTCCTCCAAAAAGCTTGTTCAGTTGCAATATATCTGTCGGTGTTCAACTGGGAGGGATAAATACATGTTTTTGTTTTTGTTTTCCTTTTAATTTAATGTTCTTATTTAGCTTTGTTTTGTCTTTATTTTTTTCTTTTTGATTTTGTATTTTAATCTTTTGAATAAAATAAAAATTTGTAAAAGGTAAAAAAAAGGAGAATAAATGTAGCTCAAGGAACCACTAAATAAATGTACTACCAAGGAGAAAGTCATATCCCTACCAGGCAGGGTAAGCTACTGTATATAAACAGGGAGCATACTCTGATGATCTTACTTAGTGGTGTAATGAAGCATTTACAAGCAAATAACCAAGTTCAAAGAACACCAAGGACGCCACAGTTTGGGTAATTCAATAATCCAACTACTAATATCTGTGTGTCTGTGTGTCTGTGTGTCTGTGTGTCTGTGTGTCTGTGTGTCTGTCTGTCTATCTATCTGTCTATCT
>JANHFN010004424.1:63745-73879 GCA_032468175.1 Toxicocalamus goodenoughensis
ACTTGTCCCAGCTTCTGCCAACCTAGCAGTTCGAAAGCATATAAAAATGCAAGTAGAAAAATAGGGACCACTTTGGTTGGAAGGTAACAGCATTCTATGCACCTTTGGCATTTAGTCATGCCGGCCACATGACCACAGAGATGTCTTCGGACAGTGCTGGCTCTTCGGCTTTATAATGGAGATGAGCACCGCCCCCTAGAGCCGGAAATGACTAACACGTATGTACGAGGGAAACCTTTACACAAACTGTGTAAGAGATAAGAGATATAACATGAGTGAGATGGTCTAGTGCAGCGGTTGCCAACCAGTGGACCAATTTTGGGGGGTCACAGAGAAATCTCAGCCCCAAAGCACCCCCCCCGCCAAAGCAATTAATTCAGGCTGCACAGAAACACAAGGCTGCACTGCCCACATGGCCCACAGGAACCCTCCCCACCCACTCATTCCTTACCCAACAATCTTGCCTGCTAAATTGCTATTTTTCCTTTTTCCGACCATCATCTGTTCTGCTGTGCCAGGAGATTTAGATTAGTGAGGAAGTAGGAAATGGTTGGATTTCTTGCTTTCTATCTAGTCTTTAGATCTTTAGCTCTGCTTTTAAGCACAGCTGAACCTCCCTTAATCCCTTAGGACTGAAGGTTCTATTATTCAGTGCAGACTCATGACAAGCAAATTTGAGAAACTGAGCTAGCCGATGGCAGATAGATAGATCACTGAGTGATTCTGTGAGCAACTCAATCTGCCTGCCTGCTTTGCCTGATTTTGGGTAAAAATTGCTCTTTTTAAAAATAAAAAACTAAATATTTGCATACATAGTGTGTTGTGAGTTAATTTTGTGAGTTTGCTTGCTAGCAAATTTTATGCGAGAGACAGCCAATGGCAGATAGATTTCTGAATGAATCTCTGATTCTGTGAGGAACTCAATCTGCCTGCCTGCTTTGCCTGATTTTGGGTAAAAGTTGCTCTTTTTTAATAAAAAATTCAATATTTATATAAATATTTATATTTACATACAAGCCATGCCCAGCCAATCACATGACCACCAAGCTACACCCACAAATTAGACCACGCCCACAGAACTGGTTAAGAAATTTGAATCCCACCCCTACCTCTGTCTGTCTGTGTGTATGTGTGTGTGTGTGTGTGTGTGAGAGGTAAGATCAGATCTCCCACCGTCAGCAAGCCACCATCAGTCAAAATTCATATTAGTGGTCCGTGGGATTTAAAATTATGAGTTTGGTGGTCCCTGATGTCCAAAAGGTTGCCGACCCCTGCTTTGGAGAATAGGTGGATCCTCTCTTCTCTATGACAACCAGTGAAATATTGGAAGACGGCTATCATACCACCCCTGAACCTTCTCTTCATTAGGGTAGACATACTTAGTTCCTGCAACCGTTCATCGTACACTTTAGCCTCCATCCCAATCTCTTCTCTGCCTTCTTTCTTGTGTCTCAACATCTTGCCGTTCCCAGCATTAATCTGTGCCCATAAAGAGGTTGTTATTGTAGAGGCTTGTCTATCTGCTCTGTAGGAGAAAACCTTCTGTATTCTTTTCCCAAGCTATGAAATGCACTCTCACATTGTCAGTACTTGGAAAATCTGGAAAGATGTGTCTCTTTTTGCTGTTTTAATTGTTAACTGATTTGAGTATTAATAGCAGAACTAGGCAGTATTTTAGATTTGAAGGGAGAAAAATACTTCTAGGTACACAGGACCTCTCACCTATCTTAAAGCAGCTATGTCTTCTCCCACTGCCCCAGAATTGCATGGTTGCCTTCCACAACTGTCACACAATCCCAGGAAAAGACAGTGTAACAAATTACTAACAGATGCTATATGCACATTCTAAGGCACATCGTTGCCTTGGAATCCGAAGCACAACACAGCCTTAATTAGGAGTATTTTATTTTTAATCTTTTATATTGTGCACACATTTTTGTTAGTCCTCTTGAATGCTTGTCTGAACAGAAAGGGGGGATATAAATGGATTAATAACTTTTTTATTATGTTTGAATACATAATACAAACTCGTTATGATAGCGCATCTACCTTTTATGCAAAAAAAAAATATCTGTGTTTCATTTCTGCCATCTCCAGGTGCAACTGGGAATCTCTCCCAATCTGTAATTCCTCAATAATAAGGCCCAGAATTATTTCCTCCTGTCTGCAAAAACTCATTTGATCTTAATGGAGTACATCAAGATGGTTGACTAGTAAGATTCCTTGAACAGCTACTTAAATCTTCCCAAATGTAGAAAAAGCAGAATTATCCCAAGATTTTATATGCAGTACTTGTATTACAATATTCAGATTTTGTAGGTTAGAGAGCTCTAATGTTAAGACATAACAGAATAAAAGAGTTGGAAGGGACATTGGAAGTCTTCTAGTCCAACAATTTTGCTCAAGTAGGAAACCCTATAACTTTCAGACAAATGGCTGTCCAGTGTCTTCTTAAAAGCTTCCAGTGCCCACAACTTCTGGAGGCAGATTGTTTCACTGATTAATTGTTCTAACTGTTAGGAAATTTCTTAGTTCCAGGTTGCTTCTCTTCTTGATTAATTTTCATCCATTGTTTCTTATCTTGCCTTCTGGTGCCTTGAAAAATAGGTTGACCCCCTCCCTGTTCTTTTTTGCAGTCCCTCAAAAATCTGAACACTGCTACCATGTCAACTCATGCAAATTTACCTAGTTACCACCTGAGCCCATTTAATTTGTTATTGCTTTCTGTTGAATCTGGGGGTGGGGTAGGAGAAGGTGAAACAGGAAAGTTTAGGAAGAATGCAAAATCAAGAGTTGAAAGAACTGGGAGACTTGAGGGGTGGGCGGTTGGCTCAATTAAATGATTTCATGGAAAGTTGCTGTAGATAATAAATGAGTTTTCAAAATAATTCTGTGCAATTGCATAGATAAGTCTGATGGAAGGCCTAACAGATTTTGGGAGCCCACACTTTGGGAGCAGCAAGACAATTAAGAGACTGAAACAGAGCCATTGGGGGCGAGGATCCTGCATTCAGGGTGGGGGCCAGGGGAAGCTGTATTATTTCTCAAAGAAATAATCTCCCAAGGGGATTGCCCAAGTCCACTGTCTATCTCAAATAGCATTTTGGACATCTTCTGCTGTCATTTCAAGCCTTTTGATGAAAAAACGCAGCAAAGTTAAATCCACATTTACTTGAACAAAACCCTGAATTTAAAATAAATGCTCTTTTCCTTCCCTCCCCGAAGATTAGACAGGGGAAAAAAAAAAACACCGCACTAGTCTTCATTAGCATATTCTCAGCAAACCCAAGATAAGCTTTCCATTTAAGGGTAAATAATTTGGGAAAAAATTAATCTTCCTTTCAGACAAATACAGCAGATTATCTGGTAATTACTCATTGCACTTTCATTGACTAAATGGGTTGATAAATTTAAAACCATTACTTGACCTGGACGATGTGACTGCAATCAATTGTATTTTATTCTTTCTAGCTTGTTAGACAGAGCTCGTTAAGATGGAGACGTGCAGGATGGCTGGTATATTATTGTGTATTAAATTTCTTATCCTCCCATTTTAACAGGGAAAAAAAAAACAAGGCAAGCTAACCGTTCCATAACCCCACGCAAATCAGTGTAGAAGCAAGATAATAAATGTTCTTGAAATGCAGCACTGTTGTAAGGCTTCACACAACTCCAGTATGTGAGAAAGGCCGTTACTGCCTTTCAGGAAAAAAAATATCCAGACTGCAGACAAAGACACTGTCCAAAGGTTGAAATTCAGCATCACAACAGGAAACACTTAAGAGAGGAACCAATCTAGTTTTCAAAGGCAATGGCTTGGGGGCCCTGACTGCCCCTCAACTCAGCTGGTTCAGACACAGAGAAGCAGGCAGTTTGATCATCTGATTATTCTTTTTGTGCGGTAATTTGTTTTCTACCCAGGAATATTAGGCATAAGAAATCAGCACCATAACTGGGGGGAAAAGGAGCCTATTTCACACATCAGAGCGTGTAAGATAACTTGAATCAATTATCCTCTGCTTGTTTTTAGTTTAAAAGAGGAAAAGGGGAGAGGCGGGAAGGCAGAATCCCAGAATATATGGCTTTTTATCACAAGCAGGGGTTGCGTGCATTTGTTATCAGCAGGACCAAACAGTTGTTAAGAGCAGGTCTACTGCATTGGGATGAAATAGTTCTTCATGTTGGAAGATTACAAACGGGTGGAGGTACCTAGAATAGGCCTAATTATTCAGAATTAAATGGCACCAGAAACGGAATAAAGCGATCCAGCTGTAGGGTAATAACACATGCAAGAGTACCCAAATGCCACAATTATCCAAGGATACAGGATGTTTTATATGAATCAGATAAGAAAAGCTTTAGTAGAGCAATGTTTGGCTTTTGAAAGTGATAGCTAGTTTCAAACCAAGCATGAAAGCAGCAGCCTTTCACAATATACAGGTGTACATGAGGTCCATCCAATCCAGCTTTTGAACTAAAGATTTGCTTATGAGATGCTGATCAAAGATGCAAAGCAAGTCAAACACTCATTCTTTGATAATAACCACCACTTGTGGATGCTTGTGGATAAGCAGAGAATTTTAGATGCCAAAATACATACATAAATTGGCAAATCTGTAGATAGGCTTATCCATGAGTATATACAATAATACTTTTTAAAATACCTATTGTGTTTCTCATAAAATAAGGCTGGGCCTTAATTTCATACTTAATTTCGACTTAACTTCCCGCCCATGCGCACCTCCAGCTAGAGCGCCCTGCAGGCAGCCTCGCCTTGCCACGTGGCCACTTCTATCGGCCAATAGAAGTGGCCTCGTGGCGAGGCGTGGCTGCCAGCGGGCCGCTTCTATCAGCCGACAGAGGCGAGTCTGCCCACGGGGTGCTCTAGCCGAGGCTACCTGTGGGGCGCTCCTAAAGGCAAGTTTTCCCCTGCCCTTCCCCCCCATTTCTCTTCACCTCGTGTAGTTCAAGCAATGTGAGAAATGGTGGAGAACACATGATTTAAATAGGCCCAAATTTGGGGGGCAGGGCTTAATTTCACCTCATGAATATAAAACAGTGCTGGGCCTTCCTATTGGGGGGCCGTATTGTTAGAGAAACACGGTATATATACTTGCAGATAAGACCATCCCCTCTATAGGCAGATCCTCATTTTTTTAAACCAAATACTGTGGAAAAATGCATCATCCAAGGCTAGGTCAATCATCATCTTCTTTTCATGATCCCATAATCCCTTGGGGGGGGTGGAGTCTGGGCAACTGAATGGAACTAGCAGACTATTTAGTGGCTGGATGCCCTTTGCCAATGCGAAGTTTTGTTCAGCAGATATATTCTCATTGTGCCCACAGAGGTATCTGTTTCTACCTAGGATCGAACTCACAGCCTCTTGATTGTAAGGCGAGAGCTCCACCTCTAGGCCACCACCCCACTCTCCATCCATGGCTAGGTCAATGTGAAAAATGAAACATACAAAATTTTCAAGAGTCGGCTTATTCCCAGGTGGCACATTTTTCATGGTATTGTATAAAAAATTGAGGAATCAACTTATCTGCGAATGGGCTTATCCGCAGGTATATATGATACTTTGACAAAAACAGTTAAGAGAAAGGGAAGAAGATAAAAATGAAATGCAGCCACATCATGCAGCAAAAGAAAAAAAAAAGATCAGAACATGAAATAAAGTTTTTAAACAAGTGGCACAGTTATTAGTAGCTATTACTATCAGCCAGACTGAAGCTTGGAGACTTTATCCAATTATAGGGAAACAAAGGGAACATTATAAGGCAGGCATTTCAAATGTGGGCATTTATGACATAACAATTAGTGTTGTCATAAATAATGTGACAATGTTATTAGTAAATGAATGTAAATGAAAACAGCACACAAATGTCACACGTTACATTTAAGCACCAATACTAATATATTTGAACTGCAAATCATGTCTATTGAATGATGAAGTAAGGTATTTGGGATTAGACCAGTTATGATCAGTTCTGGAGAACCGGTGACGGAAATTTTGAGTAGTTCACAGAACCGGCAAATACCACCTCTGACTGGCCCCGTCCCCATCTATTCTCTGCCTCTTGAGTCCCTGCTGATTGGCTGGGTCTTATGTTGTTGCCCTGCACAGGAGAACGGAGCTGGAAAACAGGTTAGTGGGGTGGAGAGGGAATGGGGATTTTGCAGTGTATCCTTCCCCTAGAATGAGGTGGGAGTGGAGATTTTGCAGTAACCTTCCCCCAGGATTGGGGAGGGAATGGAGTTTTTCCAGTTTCCTTCCCCTGCCATGCCCACCAAGTCATGCCCACAGAAAAGGTAGTAATTTTTTTTTGAATCCCAACACTGGATTAGAGAATTATTATTCCCCCTGCTCCCAAAATCCTGGTTGCTGGCAATATGTTATTACAAAAACAGTAATCTGAGAAGTTGCTGATTTGCTAAATTGCGACCCAACAGTTCATTCCCACAGTGTAATGGAATGTGAGGATGACCTTGGGGGAAAAAGGAGTCATGATGATGCCTTGGAAACTATCAGACAAGAGAGGCAGGAGTCCTCAGTGGCATAAGGGTCAGAGAAAAGAAGGATCTGCCCTAATGGATCAAGCAGTTAAATGTTGTGGCTGGAAGTTTGTGCCTCCAGATGAGCAAGTTCAATGTCAGTCCTCCCAGGTTAAGCCAGCCAGGAAACACGACTAGATGAACTAATTCCGTTTTATTGTAAGGCTACTTTAATAAGACTCCTGCAAGCATGAAGGTGCCAAATTCCTGCTGCCAATTTTAACTGCTTGATCCATTAGGGAAAGTTACTGCCTAAGTTTATTTCTCTGACCATTTAGCCACTTGGAGTTCCTGCCTCCCTTGTCTGATTGTTTCCTAGGCAGCAATTCTTCCTCTCAATCCCCAAGGTCATCCACATAGACACAGAAATCGCATTCATGCATAAAAAGACAAAGTGAAGACAAAGACACGGTAGGCCATATTTATTGATAAAAAGATTTCTATTTAAAACAAAATATATACTAAACGGGTTGAAATAAGCATGGCTAAAACTGTCTGTATATTCATCATGAACTAGGAGATCTATAACTTGCAGCTTGACAGGATGTCTTCCACTAGTCTTTTGTAGACCCAGGCATCGCCCTTCAACCGTTGCCTTCTAATGCCTATGACTTCAGGCTTGCTTAGCTGGCAAATCTCCAATTCAAACTGCATTGTCACTTTGCCATAGTCTGACTGGGTCTGACACTTCAGTTTATAACTGGGTAAAAGAAAAAGAAGCAAAAGTGAAGCTACTGCCCAGCAAATCTTTAAAAAACAACAACAAGAACCCTGGGTTTTTATTTTCGGGAAGGTTTAATGATTCAACTCTCTTGGGAAAAACAAATAAGCATCACTAAGACATAAGAAAGCCAAAACGGATTGTTTTTAGCTGCCACATAGGGCAAAATGAGCAGCTTCAGACCTGGAATGTTAATATTTCAGGCAATATTTTTCTGAAGAATATGACATGAAGCAAGAGTTTGGCATAAAGCAATTCCTGACACAGATCTCGGACAAGCTATCGCCATCATGGGCAGAACTCAAAAATATTTAACCCTACTTACCCTTTCTGTACATATTCAACTTGCTTTTTTGGAAGGACAGCAATTATTTCCTGTAGCAACTCATCTGGATTTATTAAGTTAGTCGATGTCACATTGTAGTGAGCCTACAGGAAGAAGTATTTAACAAAGAAAGGATTATTTCCCAGAGCAAGATATTCTGTCCCTTTATATATCTAGGTTCTTATGCGCTGTATATTAAGATCAAACTAACATGTGGAAAATCCTTCCGAGATAACATTTAAATTAGGAACTTGAAAATATAAATGCACTTGAATTGGATCAAATAAAACACCTATTGAAACCAACAGTCTGTTTCCATAGTGCCAACTAGATGCCCCTTAGAAGCCAACTTAACAGGATAAAATCAAAATAGAGCATTCCTATTAGGAACTGATATTAGGAGTGGTGTTTTGTAGGAGAGGTAATAAACAATTATCCCTAACTTTGTTGAGAAGCCCAGATCATTTCCTGTATTCTTTCAGGAGGTGAAGGGGGAAAAAAAAGCATAACACATTTGAACTTAAATCAGCATTTTGCACTCCAAATTTTGTCTTTTGGCAATGAAAATGCTAAAGCCTACTGGGCACATGAAAAACAGTTAATTGTGGTTAGAGGCATCCTGGGAAAACCTTTGGAAACCAGGAGTAACTTTGTCCTGTTTTAAATGCAGAGTGCATTTAATACATTATGTGGTAGTTATTCCAAACCTGCATTCTGCAAAGGTTGGGATCACAGATCAAAAGTCCTTCAAGCTAGCTAACCTCAGATACCAAGAAACCACCCGATTGTATTTTTAAAAGATTGGGTGTGATGGGTCTCATTATCGGATAAAATGCCTCATTTCTCTTGAAGAGCCAGTTTCATATTTGGGGATCTGCAACCAAAACAAGGATTGGTATCAATTGTTTCCCTTGATCCCTGCAATTCGCTTCATCTGAATTAGTCTGATTGACTATCATACCTTTAACTTCCTCGGGCCTTCTTTAGCTGAACCTTTCCTTTTACTGGGGGTAAGCATTGTGATCATTTTATCCAAGCCCCTTTCAAGGCTCCCAAACATTTTGGCTCCTTTTCTTTTTTGGCCATTTTCCAGATGCATCTGATTTAAATCCAGCTCCACTGAATGGCACCTGCCATAATGAGAGACAGCACGCAGGTGAGTAGATTTAATGCTGCTCACTTCAACTATAGCAACAATGGACCTTCCATTTCTGTTTCAATAGCAGGAAGTAGGAGGAAGAAATTAACAACAACAACAACAACAAACAGGAGGGCTTGCTGCACAACAGTCATCTGGGATTTTGAGAAAGAACTATATATGTGCTCCAATTCTCTGGGGGCACAAAAGTGAATTTTAATTATGGAAAATAGAAATGCATCCAAGATTGCTGAAGTGTGTAATGTTTTTAAAGAAAGGCCCACAGCCTTTTAATATTTGTTGGTAAATGTAGGACAGGATTTAAATAGGTTTAATGCAGCCAGCACTGATACATGGCAAAAAGCACTTTTCTTACCAATATAAGGATTAAGACTGGAATAACTGCTGGACATTTACCTTCTCTCGGGGCTAATGACGCTGGCTGTCAGCTCATTTGCTTTAATAGGAGTATTTACTGGCACTGGTTGAGCGACTGAATTTTTCTCTGCAAAAAGAACCATTCAAGTTTGAATCAGTGGGTTTAGAAAGATAGCTATTTCTTTTTATACCCATGCTTAAGTTAGTTTTAAATTAACAAAGAAGATTGATCTTTGCTTAGTGGTCCCAGAAAAAAAAATATGAATAAGGATTATCAGTTAAAAATTAACTACATGAAAAAATGCAAGGGGAGGGAGGGAAGGCATGACCAGGTTCAGCCTGGTTTGAAAGGAGGGTTAAAAGAAGCTATTTTGTGCATTTTACAAGAAAGTGAAGTTGAAATAAATACCGTGTTTCCCCGAAAATAAGACCTAACCAGAAAATAAACACTAGTCTGATTTTTTTAGTTTGCTCCTAATATAAGCTCTACTCCCAAAATAAGCCCTAGTTAAAGTCATCACCCAGGGCGGGAGGGTGTTTGTGGGTAGCATGGCCAGCACCACAGGCGGCAAGGGTGTCCAGCAGTAGCAGCCTATGCAACACAGATGAGTACCTGTCCAAGAAGGAGGCAGAGACAGAGACGGAGACATACGATCTGCACGTGCCGCATGGGCAAGTCAAGAGTCGGCAGGCTGGAGAGGGCAGGTGATTCATCTTTGTGTGGCTGCACTGGCATCAGATGGAGTTAGAGGCACGGGGAAGGGGGAAAAAATCACCCACATCTGGGTGTGCTGTGGGAAAGCCAAGAGTTGATGGAGTGGCTGGCCGGCCATGGGAGGCTCGTCTTTGCATCTCTTGGCTTGCCTGAGGCCTGCGCAGAATGTCAGGATCGCCTGCCTTACACCCCCTCCCCCGTGCCTCTACCTGCTGCTGTGTGAAGACAAGCCTTCTGCAGCTTCCCGCTTGGGCCCAGTAACTCTCGGAGTTCCCGTGGCTCGCATGGCGCATCCGAAT
>JANHFN010004424.1:153207-166005 GCA_032468175.1 Toxicocalamus goodenoughensis
TTTAGCTGTCAGAAGGTCGTAAACGGGGGATCATATGACCTGGGATGCTGCAACCGTCATAAATATGCAACAAAACTTCATTTTAATTTTTGCCGATTTGTGTACATTCAAAGTGACAATAAAATCTAAGTCTAAGCTTAAATATGAACCGGTTGCCAAGCACCTGAATTTTGATCACATGACCATGGGGATGCTGCAACAATCATGTGAGAAATGGCCATAATCTACTTTTTCCAGTGCCGTTGCAACTTTGAATGGTCACTAAATGAACTGTTGTATGTCGAGATGCATTTGCCATCTTGGGCTGTTAAAACAAACAGCAGCAGCAGCAACAACAAATGCTGGTTCTCTTGGCAGTTTAATCTTTTAGTAGAGAGGATGTTTTTCACGTCTGTTCTTGGGTTTCACACAATCTAAGGGAAAGTGGAATGGAATAACAGAATGACAGAGTTGGAAGGGATCTTGGAGGTCTTCTAATCCATCCCCCTGCTTAGGCAGGAAACACTATGCCATTTCAGACAAGTAGTTATTCAATCTTTTCTTAAAAGCTTCCAGTGTTGGAGCATCCACAACTTCTGGAAGCTAGATTAGAGTATAGTAGAGTAGAGTAGAGTAGAGTGGAGTGGAGTGGAGTGGAGTGGAGTGGAGTGGAGTGGAGTGGAGTAGAGGAGTGGAGTGGAGTGGAGTGGAGTGGAGTGCAATGGAATGGAATGGAACGGAACAAAACAGAACAGAGTAGAACAGAACAGAACAGAACAGAGTAGAACAGAGTAGAACAGAACGGAACGGAACAGAACAGAGCAGAGCAGAGCAGAGCAGAGCAGAGCAGAGCAGAGCAGAACAGAACAGAACAGAACAGAATAGAATAGAATAGAATAGAATAACAGAGTTGGAAGGGAGCTTGGAGGTCTTCTAGTCCAACCCCCTGCCTAGGCAGGAAACCCTACACCACTTATTAGCCAAGTGTGATTGGACACCCAAGGAATTTGTCTTTGGTGCATACGTTGTCAGTGTACATAAACAAAAAAGATAAAATACATTCATCAAGAATCATAAGATACAACACTTAGTGATAATCGTAGATTACTAATAAGCAATCAACTCATATTAGGAAACAAATAAAACAATATAGATTGTAAAGATACAAGCAGCACAGTTATAGTCATAAGTAGGAAGAGATAGGTACTAGGAAGGATGAGACTAATAGTAATAATACAGTCTTAGTAAATAATTTGACAGCGTTGTTGGAATTAGTTGTTTAGCAGAGTGATGGCATGTGAGAAAAAATTGTCCTTGTGTTTTATTTCGATAACAATAAGCCCGTCTAATTTACTAATTTCATTTTTTTCCTCATTGCAAACACAAAATCCAGAAGCAATTCTGAACTAGGGACAAAATAAAATATAATCACTTATTTGGATAAAAGAAACATTTTAACCATCTCAGCTTCCCTGTCTTGTCTGCAATCATGCTATTCTTTCTGGCCACCCCATGCATGCTTCCCTGCTTGGCAGCAGCTACTTACCTGTTATAAGTCATGACAGTCATAAGTCGAGGCATTCATGTGACCTGTCCTTATGGGTTTTACGCAGCAGTTGTTAAGCAAATGTCACTGTCACGTTAAATGAATCAATGTATTCCCATGGTGTTTTTTGCGTGGAAACCGTCAATCATGATCTCCTGAGCACAGAACGCTGCAACCAGCCATGAAGATGAATCAGTTGCCAAATGCAATGAAATGTGGTTGTGTAACTGTGGGAATTGTGTGAAGCCATCAAAACTCCAGAACTGGGTTGCACAGGTAATCCTCGACTTGTGGCCAAAGTTGAGCCCAAAATTATGAAATGAGATATTTGTTAAGTGAGCTTTGCCCCATTTTGCGACTTTTGTTGCCTGAGTTGTTAAAGTGAATAATTGCAGTTGTGAAATTAGTAACTCGGTTGTTAAGTGAATCTGGGTTCCCTATTGACTGTGTTTGTCAAAAAGTTGCAAAAGGGGATCAGATGACCTTGGGATACAGCAATGGTCATAAGCATGAACCAGTTGCCAAGCATCTGAATTTTGATCACATGACCATGAGGATGCTGCAAAGGTCGTAACTGTGAAAAACGGTCCTAAGTCACTTTTGTTCAGTGCCCTTGTAACTTTGAACAGTCACTAAATCGAGGATTTCTGTAATTAGCTTTTGGAGGAATCCATCATAACTTTGAACAGCTGTTGGGTGACTGCTCGTTTAATGGGCACTTCCTATATTTTGCTGTCAGATTTGTAGGGCCTTTTTTGCTATCACAGTAATATTGAATACCAAGCATTAAAAGGAAATTGTTGTGATCCAGCTCCCCAAACACGACAAACCCACTGATGTGAACTCAAAAGATTCCTTTATTAGGCAGCCCCGGGAAAAAAGTTTCTCTCTCAACGCAGGCTAACACGTCTATCCATCTGGAAGATGAATGGTTGTCTGCCACACCCATTCATCTCCGCCCCCTGTCTTTTATCACAAGGGTGGGGCCTTGTGAGCAGTGGTGGCTCTTCCTTCCCCAGGATCGGCCCATGGCTTTTCACTGCTCTCTTCTTCTCTGCCTTCTGCGCCTCTGCACATCGGGCACTGGACTCAGCTGCTTCTCCTCTTCCTCATCAGCCACTCCAGACCTGGGGCCTGCTGACTCTCCATCTGAGGGCTGGTGGATGGCCCAGGCTTCACCTCTGTCTCTTTCTCTCTGCCAGGTCCATTCCCTCTTCCTCCTCAGAGCTCCTGGGTTGCCCTGAAGCTGACCCTGACTCCCACGCTTCCTTCCCCTCATCTTGATTCCGCTGCTGGAGGAGGGGCTGATGGCCGACAGGCCACCACAGAAATTCACGTTAGGGGCAGACTTACTTATATATATTTAAGGTTGACTCAGCCTTCCATCCTTCTGAGGTGGGTAAAATGAGGAGGCAAAATTGTTGGGGGCAATATGTTGACTCTGTAAACTGCTTAGACAGAGTTGTAAAGCACTATGAAGCAGTATATAAATCTAAGTGCTATTGCTATTGCTATACTTATTGCCATTCATTATTAATCTTATCAATGTGAGTGAAAGTATCTCCTTTAGGTCATGGAGCTTTCATTTACATTTTATTTCATGTGTGGGGAGTTAGTTGACTCAGAAAGCAAAGCTCCAGTCTGCTCCTTTAAGAATTATATAGGAAGCTATAAATTCTTCAGTTTCCTTCTAGGTTGAATTGATTGATTTGACAAGCTAAAAACCTCTTGGCCACTTCTGTCTTTTGTAAAGAACATCCCTACTGGTTATTTTTATACCATACCTTTTGTTGTGACCTTATTCACAGAGACACAAACGCAGCATCGTTGTCTCGGGTGACTTGTTCAGATCACTTTGGAGACTGTGTCTCAGCTTCCAAATGCTGTAAAAAAAAAAAAAAAGCAAAGCAATCCTTGCCTGGAAAGAAAATAAAAATAAATGTTTGCCTTATAATAGTATACTTGTTAAATGCATGTCATTATACATTTAGGATAAAGATATACTTTATCTGTATCCTAAATGTAGAATCCTAAATTTAACACGGGTTAGTTATATATTATGATTAAACTGTTTATTTCTTCAGATGTGTTTGTGAAAGCTTTGTATGTATTACATTCTAATAGGAAACCCTTCATGATTTTACCGAAGTCATGGGACATCTCTCCTGTCTGCTTCAGATTTTTAAAACTAGCTGCGAAATGTTTCCAGGTTTTGGAAACTACTTTTTGAAACCATCTCAGGCCTATAGAAGGGAACTGAGTTACCTTTTTTTGAGTTGTGCTGTAGTAGAAGGACCTCACTAGCTTCCACTATTTGTAAAAAAAAAAAAGTGCAGGTGATTACCTTTTAATTTCCACACACCTCTTAATGAATATCAACTTATTTATTACTGGGGTTGATCAGGGACTACCACATCAGATGCACGAAGTGGTTAAGTACCATGGGTAGGTGTAGCAGAATAGTCCTGCTAGATTGGGACAGGTAGGTGTTTTCTTTCTCACAATGGCCAGCCAGATGTTCTTGGGTCTTCAAGATGAGATGAGCAGTGGTGGGACTCAGTCAGTTTGCACCAGTTTGGAGAACCAGTTGTTAACTTTCTGAGCAGTTTGGTGAATTGGTTGTTGGAAAAAATCATTAGGGCAGAGAACCAGTTGTTAAAGTATTTGAATCCCACCACTGAAGATGAGGATCTATTCTTTACCCTGTGTTGTTCCCCTGCAGCTGTCATTTGAAAGCATGCTGCCTGCATCTGGAGGTGAGGCTGAGTTTCAAGTTTAATAGCTGTTATCTTACCCTTTGATGATTTTTGTGTCAAACTATTGGTCTACTTTCTACAATATCCAAAGAATCAATGTTTTTTTTAAAAAAATTAGTAGCCCTTGACTGACCTGCCCTCCATAAATTTATCCAATTCCCTTCTAATGATTTATGTCCTCCTTCAATCCCTTTTTCCTTGTAAAAGACTTTTTAATGAAAAAATATTTTCTGTAGGCTTAAGAAAACAACAGAAACATAAATTTTCAATCAATAAAAACTTGACTCAGTCATAAATCAGCAAATAAAATACAAAACTCACAATTAATTAACATGTCGTTATTCTAAAAAGGTTTAGAGTTAATACTATGGCATTTTTTGCAGAGGAGGAACAGTACTTGGCTGTGGATAAGGAAATAAGGTCAAATTGATTTGATAATAACATCTTTAGATAAAACAAGTTGGAATAACCAGGATATTTTGTAAAGAGTGGAGATATTAATTTCTGGCGAGTACCTACATAGAGAGGGCAATACAGAATAAGATATTCCATTGATTCAATTATTCCTCCACCGCCTGGACTCAGTCTCAGTTTGAAAGGAACTTCTTCAGTAACAACTGTTGGAAGGACACTGAATTTGGTTAAGAAAAGAGAAAAAAGAAGAAATACAAACGAAAATACATGATAAAATGTCTCTTCATATTTTCACATTTCCAAGAAGTACCTTAATACCTTGGTAGACAATTGCTTTGAAATTTGGTACTCAATCAGAGGTGGTACTCAGCAGGTTCTGACCAGTTCTGGAGAACCGGTAGTGGAAATTTTGAGTAGTTCGGAGAACCGGCAAATACCACCTTTGACTGGCCCCGCCTCCATCTATTCTCTGCCTCCCGAGTCCCAGCTGATTGGCTGGGTCTTCTTTTGTTGCCCTGCCCAGGAGAACAGAACTGAAAAGCAGGTTAGTGAGGTAAGGAGGGAATGGGATTTTGCAGTAACCTTCCCTCAGGAGTGGGGAGGGAATGGAGACTTTACGGTATACTTCCCCTCCCACGCCCACCAAGCCACACCCACAGAACCGGTATTAAAATGTTTTTAATCCCACCACTGGGTGGAATGGAATAATATGGTTACGAGATTATCCCTCTCGTTTACAAGAACATTGTGATAGAACTGTCTACATTCCTGGTGTAGCACACCCTGCCTAACTTTGGGAGATTAATAGCAGTCTCTCAAATATGTGACTAAAATCTACAAAGTCAGATTTGAAAGGTCCCCCCTCCCCCAATGAGTAGTTCTTGGAAAGGGTAGAGTTTGCTACAAGCACTGAAGATGAAGAAGCCTATAAATTGGAAAGGGGGAAGAGTATTTCTGTAAAACAGGAGCTGTTTAAAACGAGAGTGAAAGAGACAATTGATCCAAAACCCAAACACAATCTACCCAAGATATATTTCAGGATTTCAAACTTTCAGATGGGTCAGGATTTATTCACATCAGGCAGAAAAATAAAACCACTTAAAGACAATTCCAAGGGTTATTATTTTGGGTTTCAGTATGAGGATACTTCGATAGCCAAAGAAAAGAAATAAGGGGGGGGGGGTCACTTTAATGTAGGATACAATAGGAAGAAATGGAAAGGCGGGATAAGGCTCAAATTTCTGCTCCCAGTCACCTCCTTAAAAAGCTTTTCCATTAAAAGAGAGAAAAGGGTTTTTGGCCATGTTTCTTCTCTGTCCCCACTGCATTCTCTTCCAGGCCTTGCTGAAACATCTGCAAAATATTGCCATAAGAAAGCATAGTGCAGCACACATTCTTTAATTACTTCCATCACAAACGTTTGCTGGAGGCTTCCCTTTGGGCATTGAGAGTCCAACGGACGGCACCCCCATTTTGTTCATCCACCATGTGGGGGGGGGGATGAATAATGGGAGCCAAAGCTCATCTGAAAGGTACTAGGTTGGGGGAGACTTTTCATACAATTTAAATTAAATAATAGCTAACTTTCATTTAATTTCTTGAAGGTACAAAAAAGAGGTCTTCCAAGTTCCTTTTGGCCTATGGGGACAATTCTAGGGAGCAGTTTTTAAAGAAACTGTTTTCAAACTTACAGTAAAGAAAAGGAACCCAATGATGATAAATTTGAACAAAATTAAGGCCATATGTCAAAGGAACATAAGAGTCCAACAATTAGGATGAAACTGTGTATAATTAATTTGAGGGACAGTCACGTGGAGCTGTTTCCTAGTTTGGACCCCCTTCATTGCAACATGTCTAATTTCAAGCTCCAGCAACAGAACTGGCAGAGTGACTTTTGCCATGGAAAGGCAGGGCTCAGAATTAAAAAGATAAATATTTCCTAATCTAGAAGGCACCTTAATCCCTCTCTTTTATAAGAACATTGTAATAGAACCAACGATTCTTTTGTAGTCCATTTCAGCCCTGTGCAGTTGACTTTCCAAACAAGCACATCTGAAAGCCATTTTCTATGGCAGTTTGTATTTTCTTAGCTGTTCAAATAAAATAGTTTTTTTTTCTATATAAAGTGAGAGAAAAACCCACTTCTTAGTTGCACTGATGATGGTAACTAGTTTGGGGTAATGAAAAGTCTGCAAGAAAACAAGGAAGCTCAGGCAGCACTCTTTTAAACCCTGACTTACAGATGTTCTTCTTTATCGACAGTTTATTCTGTCAATGAAGTTCTAAAATGGGCTCTTCAGGCTATATTCATCATGGCTAGAGCATAGCAACAGCTATCGCACTTAGACTTATATACTACTTCACAGTGATTTACAGTCCTCTCTAGGTGACTTACAGAGTAAGCGTATATCCCCCAACAATCTGGCTTCCCGTTTTACCGACCTCGGAAGGATGAGTCAACCTTGAGCTGGTCAGGATCGAACTCCTGGCAGTGGGAATGCGGAGTTCATTTCTGCATTCTGCACCACCATGGCTCATTCACAACATCCAGTATTCCCACCTGAACAGATGAGACTTACATTTTGAAATGGTCATAAGACGAAAAGACTTACCAAAGTAGACTGGCTTTCCACAAATGGGACAGTAGGAAAGCATTGTCTGCCTTCCTTTAGGCACACTCTCCAATTAACGCTTCTTGAATAAACAGACTTTTTGTTCACATGGACAGGAAAAGCAGGGTTGGGTGAGCAGGGTGGTGCTACATTCCGTTTTTTCAGAGAGGATGTTGTGGTCGTTGGTAAATGTTGTGTAGTGGCAGTGTGGTATGGAAGGAAGGTATCAAGTATTTCTTATTTTAAAGCATGATTTTGTAATCTCTCTAGGTTCTGATCTGGCAATCTTGGGCCTTTCTCCCTCTGCTTATTTGTTAGTTACTTATTTTCTTTTATCTCTTTATTTTAAATGGTATGTTATTGTTTATTAGTACCCTACCTCCTGAAGGAAACATGTGGAGTCTGAAACAGACAAAACCTTAAGATAACTTTCTTAAAGCAAAAGAATTAAAAAGTTAAAATAGGACAATTACAAAGCCAGTTGTTTTAAAAACAATACTGCATTCCAAAATGAATTTTGCTAACAATTCCTCCTACCCATCCTTTGCCATTTTTTGATGACACTGATCACATAATTATGTCTTTTTAGGAGGCTTGCTGGGGGAAGGAGTGTTTAAAAAAAAAATCAAGATTACACAATTATCCAACTGAAGTTCCACTCCTTTTTGGATGCATCATGTGTAAGGTCACCCATTCAAAAGGAATGATGTTTTGATCACGGCATCATAGCTGCCATCTGGACTGGTTTTTAACCTATCCATCCACTCATTCGCCCTGCAAATGTTCCTTTTCTTTTTCTTCATCTCCTCTCATTCTAGTTTCTTCTAAAACAAGTTCTCTTAAGCTCTGCTCCAACAAGACAGAACGTAAGGCAGTACAAGAGAAAGACCAGCGGAAGTTGGCAAATAGTAATTGTATGACCCCATCCAGGATGCTGCAACCATTTTAATTATAGGGCAATGGCTGAACTCCCAAATTTTGATTAGGTGACCATGGGGATGGTCATAAGTGCAAGGACCAGAGGTAAGTAACTTTCTGCAGTGCCATTGTAACTGTGATGATCCAGAGTGTAACACAAACGTAACAAAATCCAAAACGTAAATAAATATCCTTTAATGCCTCCAACTTGGCCCCACTGTTCAATAATTCTCAGTTGGAGATAAAACATACTCAAAAATACTCTTCAAAAGAAAGCAATATAGTCTGAACTTAATGAGCAGATAGAGGTGAAATAAAAAACTAAAACAAACAATGATGAAATTTCCACAACGGACCAGGATAAGTAATTACCCAATTCAAGGAGATAAGAAGGCACAGTCTGTTGGAAGGACACCAACCAAGATAACTTCAGCTCAAAATAAAACACGCTTTGCTTCTGGCAATGCTGTGTTGTAATTGTCTCTCTTATATACTATTCCCTCCAGCTGCACCCAATGAGGAGGATCATGGCCGTTTCCTCTCTCATAAGCCAAGTTGTTTCTTTCTACATTCCTCCCTGTGTGTCCTAGGATGAAGAGGGGATGGGCCTGGGTCTTCCTCTGACTGCCCAGCAGCCTCTGCCCCAGCCTCCTCCACAACCTCCCGAGCCACACCTCCACTCCCTGTCGGCTGTTCCTCCTCTCCCTCAGAGTCCGACTCTAAAAAGGGCATGACAGTAACTTCAAATGGTTGCTAAACAAATGATTGTACTTCAAGGACTACCTGCAAGTAGCTATACAGGTAAGTCCTCGATGTATGACCACAAATGAGCCCAAGTGAACTTCCATTGCTAAGCAAGACATTTGTTAAGTGAGTTTTGCCCCATTGTACAAGCTTTCTTGCCACAGTTGCTAACTGAATTACTGCAGCTGCTAAATTTCTAGCAGGGTTGTTGAGTGAATCTGGCTTTCCTGTTGACTTTGCTTGTCAAAGGGAGATCACCTTACTCCAGGATGCTGCAAGGATTGCCAATATAAGCCAGGTGCCAAGCAACTGACTATAGGGATGCTCCAACAGTCATAAGTGTAAAAAATGGTTATGAGTCATTATTTTCCATACTGTTGTAAGTTCGAACGGCCACTAAACAAAAGGTTGCAATCAGTGGTGGGATTTAAATTTTTTACTACCAGTTCTGTGGGCCTGGTTTGGTAGGCATGGCAGGGGAAGGATACTATAAAATCTCCAGTCAGAGGTGGTATTTGCCGTTTCTTCGAACTAATCAAAATTTTTGCTACAGATTCTCCAGAACTGGTCAGAACCTGCTGAATACCACCTTTGGTTGCAATACTGTCTATATTTCTCTTGATCAGTAGTCAGTTGTAGCCACTTTACTTGTAAGTGGGAACCAGACAAAGGGTAAAACTGACCAATGGGATATTGCTACCCTGCAAGGAGCCAATAAGACTCCCAAATGTAGTCCTGTGATTTGCATATGCTGCAATGAGAGCAAAGCAGCTGGCTCCAAAGCTAATGAACCATAGTTAGCTAATGACAATCTGTTTGCTCTTTGAGAATATAGCTGAAGTCAAACCGAACTTGCCACTTAACTGATTTCTTTTTTCTTCTTCCCTTGGTCTTGGCCAAACATTTTTTTTCCAGATATAAAAATCTGCTCTAAAAAAAGCCAAAGGAGATTGGGCAACAGAGATCAGTTGACCAATTGCCTCCTCTAATGTGATGGGACAGGGCAGCAAAACTATCAAGTGCAGGGAATCAGAAGTCAAGGCAGTTCAAATGAATAGAGGTTTATTGCATGCTGTCACTCTGTACAAGAATCTGAACTACTAATGCTCAAAGCAAATTGGCAGTAGAGAAGAGTCAATGGAATTCAAAGTGGGCTGGACTTAGAACTCTGGTGGACATGAAGGAATTTGAGACTGATGGCATGCTTCACCCCTCCCTCTGGCTCAGCCTGGTCATTTCTTACAAAAACTACAAACCTAAGGGCTTGATTAACCCTTGCTCTCCTGCCAGCATGACTTTCATGATGTTAATATGAGTATTTCCTCCTGTTTCCTCCATTAAGAAAAAGTTGTCTTGAAGAGGATAACAGCACATTTGAAAGGGAAAGGAAACATTTCATTCTGGTTGAAGAGGAAGTTAAATGGGCAAAGACCCCTGAGATGATTCAGCTTCTCTTCTCCCATAGTCTTTGAAGGGTTGATCACAGATTAATTGGTCCTTTTTATTCTGTTATATACATTGCTGTATAATTTCCTATTTTGTCCTATTTAGGCAAAACTCTTGTTTCACTTGGGCCAGTTGATTTCATTCAATTGTTTATAATTTGTAAAAAAAATTACATTCTGCTTTGTTTTTTTCTTTTTGATTCTTTCTCATTTCTTATCTGGGGGTATACTCAGAAATATATTTCTGTTGATATTCTCACTAATCTCTTACTTTAGTTTTTGATTGATAGAAGTGGGTCTTCCAAATTATTCCAAGCTTTTATATTACCTCTATATTAAGCATTTGCCCACCCACTTTAACAGATATCAAACAGATTGATGTGAAATTGCTGGGCCATAGGAACATTTCACACTTTATGTAAAGGCAATTTTTGATTTTTCACTGAGTATACAGTTTCTTTAAAAATCATCACTCAATTATAGGTTTTTTGAAAGATACCTGGTGTTTTTCAGAGACTTTTTTTCATGCAAACTAACAGTCTCTCTGATTCTAGCAGGGTGCTGTAATGCCCTCTCCCCCAATTAATAATCCTACTAGGTTCGTGGACAACAAATCCTACTTTCTTTCTTCTAGAACTGATCATCTTAGCACCTTTGAAAGGTCACAACCAAAAAAAGAAACTAAGGGATGATGCCTGCTAGATCTAGTCCAGCATTCTGTGATACAATGTAGGGATAGGCAATCACCTTGAAGGACGGGAGGAAGAGTCAATGGTTAGATGAGCAACAATTGAGGAAACATCTCAGACAAGTCCCTCCCTAGTTCACATGAAAATAAGAGGGAGAGGGGAAAGTCTGTTTACACTTGCAAGATTCTCTTACTACAACTGTTTCGATAAAACTACATAGTTGTCGGGTCCAGTTCAAGAACGCCATAAAACAATCCAGCCAAAGTTCAGTTCTTTATTTTCTCACATAGACAGAATCTTGCCAGATTAAACCCATACTTCTCTAAAGCTAACGGATATACTCTGGGAGATTCTAGGGAGTGGCCATCTTAAATATCTTCCTCTTTCTCTGATCCAGCTCTGATTGTTTCATCTCTTGTTTTGCCTCCTTCCTTGGAATATGCTGTCTCCTTCCTGGAAAACTGCTATTTCATTGTAACCCATTATCCCAATCTTGACCTGGATAGCATCGGTTTCTTAGTCTGGTCTGCCTTGTAGAGCTGAAACACAGCATCCAACCTTTGCTACTCACATTCCCGGGAACTGTGTCTCCCAGACACACCCTGCTTTGACACTGCATGTAATCTATGGCTATTTTGTTCTCTCTACTCTCTTATAATGTTGGGTTCTTGCTTTTCCTTCCCTTTCTTTTTTCCTATTAAAAATATTCCAAAACTGAGCAGAAACAGTGTTATGCAGCTGGTCCTTCCAGAACTCAACCAGGCAGAAGGCCTCTGCCTCTGTGGCATGTCTAGCTCTGACTAGAGCAAGGCCAAGTCAGACCCCTGTGGGGCTGGAATCAAACAGGAAGGTGACATTTTAGCAGGTAAATATTTTGCCAGGAAGAAACACTGAATATACATGGGCTGCCCCTAGCTTGTACCCTCCTGGGAGTTTGGCTTGATTGATGTATGCAGCTGAGCAGAAAAGGCTAATAGCCTATTGCTTCACAATTTATGGTTGCCTAGAAACCTGCCCTTTGTTGTTTTTCTTTCCTGGCAATGCTCAGCTCTAGGACTCTTGAGCAGTCCACTGGATGCATGGCTGAGGGACAACCTGACAGCCTCTGAAGTGGCCTTCTTTATTTCTGTTGCCCCCAGTTTCAGCAGCTCCAGTCTCTTGAGCAGAGGTGAAACTGGACATTTGGAATATTGTTAAATATTTGCTTCAGCTGCTCCAGGCATCTCTCTCTCCACTTTGCTCCCTCCTCTTGTACACTAAGCACCTCCTATATTAATTTTAGATGAGAGAGGTTAAGGATGCTACATTCACTTCCCTCTCAAACACCACCTCACTACATAATTCAACTGGGCTCAAATCAGAGGCCTCTCAGGAGGATGCAACTTTTGTATTGAATTTAGAAGACATGCCAATTTCTGCCAAAGTAGAATATGCATTAGGGTGTGTTGAATTTTTCAACTTCCAATTTCCAAACATTGGGGATGCTCAAATGTTGCGACATGCCTTGGGGATTGTAAAGATATTTTGGTTACTTGGTAAGTAACTACATAAATATCATAATAAATGATATATGAAATGAAATAAACTACATAAATATCAAATATTTTTAAGATGTTTGGATAGATAGATAGATAGATAGATAGATAGATAGATAGATAGATAGATAGATAGATAGATGATAGATAGATAGATAGA
>JANHFN010004424.1:228222-239516 GCA_032468175.1 Toxicocalamus goodenoughensis
AGATAGATAGATAGATAGATAGATAGATAGATAGATAGATAGATAGATAGATAGATAGATAGATAGATAGATATTCTTAGTGTTATGAAAGGTTAGGTGAATAATTTAAAACCTTGCCACCACTCTTCTACTAAGAGCTTTACAATGAGAGATCATTACTATTGGCTGCCCCCATCCTCCTGCTATATCCTAATCTGTTAGCCAGGGAGTTCTTAGCACTTTTGCCAAGGCTTTCTGCCTTTAGTCTACTACTAGGAAAAATACAAAATAAGGTGCTTTGCATCTTTCTGTGCAAAGCCCAGAAAAGCAGAGATTAACAAGTATGAACTTCCTGAAAATAAGAAAGAATACCAACACAACCTTCCAGTGTTGCTCAATAGAGAGTATTAATGAGAAATGACCTTTTTCAATCCATGAAGCCAAAGCCAAACTGGAAAACAGGGGTTGACTAGGAAAGGAGAAATAAAGGAAAGGCAAGATATTTAACCATCGTACGCATTGAAATCCATACAATATTGAATGCAGTCGACTTGCTTAGAGAAGATCATAGGTTTCAACAGATCTTCAGCAGAAGATAATAGGTTCCAACGTTCAACGTGTTCAACATTCCACATTTTCTGCAGAGAAAATGACTTAAGAAAGATCATCTGAGAAAACGTGATTAAATGTTGCAAGGCGGGCCCTCCCTCTGGAGTGCTGTCAGGCTTCACACCAGGGCTTCTGCTGTAAATCATCAGCTTCCCAAGCACTGACTTACCCATTTTTATAGAGCAATTGGCTTTTCGTCATCAAACTCAGCTGGGTTAGAATCTATTACAAACAAAGAATAAGAAAATTGGGCAGTGCAAGGAGTCCTCGCCTTGTGACCGCCATCAAGCCCAACATTTCCAGTTGCTAAGCAAGACAGTTGTTAAGTGAGTTTTGCTCCCCTTTATAGCCTCTCTTGCCACTGTTGTTACGTGAATCATTGCGGTATTTAAGTCAGTGACATGATTATGAATCCATTGATTTTGCTTGTCAGAAAATCACATGATCCCAGGGACAATGCAAGTGGATCACATGACCCAGGGACACTGCAATTGTCACAAATATGAGTCAGTTGCCAAGTGTCTGAATTTTGATCACGCGATCACAGGGATACTTCAATGGTTGTAGATGTTAAAAATTGTCATAAGTCACTTTTTTCGCCCCCATTGTAACTTTGAATGGTCACAAAAGAAACTGTTGTATGTGGAAGACTACCTGTATTGTTTCAGATGTTTTTTGAATATTGTTTAGTATCACGGGATACTCCAGAATATCTTGCTCACTGAAAACATAATTGGAGATGAAAAGGAAAGGATAAAAGCCAGTTTGAATTAATAGTTGAGGCACCAGCTTAGAAATCAGGAGACTATGAGTTCTAGTCCCACTTTAGGCATGAAAGCTGGCTTTGTGTCTTTGGGCCTGTCACTTTCTCTCAGCCCAACTCACCTCACAGGATTGTTGTACAGAACCAGAAGGAGTATTAAGTACATTACCCACCTTAAGTTATTTCTAAAAAATAATAAAGGTAATATAAAAAGAAATAAACAAAATAAAAGCACTGTCCCTAAATTATACCAGTGGGGACCATGATACATGGAAATCTTGTTGGAACTTCTGAATATTAGGACACAGTGAGTAGTATGGAGAATTTTGAGAGTGAGTGATGGGTGCACTGGAGAAAGGAGGAAAGTGGGAAACGTACTGATGAACTGAAATTAAACGAACAGAAAATTTGAGAAAGAAAACTGAATGTTAAATGTGATAAAGAAATAAGAAAGGGGAAAAAGTGAAATAGTACTGTAAAGTGGGGGGGGAAATGGAAGGGAACAGTGGTTGCAGAAAAGCTGGAAGGCACCCGAATAAAGATTGTGAATGAGGGGAAATCTGTAGATTTGTGGATAGGGAGTTTATAGTGCAGAGCAGAGGTGGAATTCAGCAGGTTCTGACCAGTTCTGGAGAATTGGTAGCAGAAATTTTGAGTAGCTCGGAGAATCAGCAAATACCGCCTCTGACTGGAGAGTTTACAGTGTCCTTCCCCTGCCACACCCACTAAGCTACGCCCACAGAACCGGTAGTAAAAAAAATTTGAATCCCACCACTGGTGAGGAGAATGAAGAAGGAGGTAGCATGGAGGAGAATTGCTGGTGTGAAGCCTCAGTTTGCAGAGTGAAAATTGCAAAGATGTACAGTCTGTGTTGGTATACTGTTGATGTTGTAGGACAGAAAAGGAGCCTTTGTCGTCATTATTTCCTCCAGAGCTTCATGCTGCCAGTTGCTGCTGGAGGTAAAATGGCCTCATAGGAATAGATAGAATTGAAAGTATGGAGGGAACGGAGAGAAATGGAGGGGAAAAAAATGGAAGAGGTCTTCCCTATGTAGAGAGGAAGAGGGCGAGAGCCTTAGACCCCTGTAGGAGAAGATTCACTAGAGGATGGATGTCATTGTTGTGCATGGGCAGCTCCAAAGGAGATGATTGGAACACCATCTGGCACTCATCTGGACTTATAGGCTGAGGAAGTGGGTAGGGTTCTTTGTAATATGAGCTTTGTGACCTGAGAATTTGATCTGTGCCCTACTCTGCTTCTTCCAAAAGGTAATTGGGGATGTGTGCAGCTGGATCCCAGAGATGATTGATGGTTTTTTCAACACAGGAGATTATACTTTCTGACTTGATGGAGGCATAGGTGGACATTCCCCCGCTCCCGAAGAAGCTTGATTTCTGTGCATTTGACAATCATCACACAGAGTATAACCTTTGCTGTCTAAGAAAAGCCTTGGAGGAAAAAAATAATAATGGTTGTGTGGTTCCCTGAAACAAACACATAGGATTGCTGCCAGGTTCCAGGCAGAAGCCCAGGAAAAGCAGTTGGCATGGACAGGACCAATCTAGCTAAATAGCATCCCTGCCACTAGAACTAGTTTCTTGGCATATACATGCCCAGGTCGGTACTTATCTTTGGGATTGTATTGTATTCAGGCAAGGTCAGACACTGGATTAAATCAGTGGTGTATTAATCATTAAGCAGACTATGCCCATGCTTAGGGCACCAGGCCCAAAGGGAACACCACAAAATCTTTTATATTGCCTAAACCTGGCTTTGTTTGTACAGTATGTACAAAGGAAGGGGGACACCAAGATTTGTCAGTGCTTAGAGCACCCGTGAGCCTTAATTCGCCACTGGATTAAATGACATGTATCAATGGCTGAGAGCAGAGGCCCAGTTGATACTTTAGAGCAAGTTTTATTTATGTTGTTATTTAAGACATTTTATGGCTGCCCCACCTGAGCAATGCAACAGGGTATGGCATACAATAAATACAAAACAGAAATGCCCAAGACAAATAAACAAAACCAGTTTTAAAAAAATATAAAGAATAGGCAACTAAAGTAGTTACATTTATTACACTCTTCC
Organism: Toxicocalamus goodenoughensis; assembly: GCA_032468175.1. Classification (NCBI taxonomy): domain Eukaryota; kingdom Metazoa; phylum Chordata; class Lepidosauria; order Squamata; family Elapidae; genus Toxicocalamus; species Toxicocalamus goodenoughensis. The sequence goes on from JANHFN010004424.1 coordinate 231,663, forward strand.
AAATAGAGTCATCCTGCCCCAAATGCCCAAGGCAAGAGACATGATTTCACTGCCTTCCTAAAGGCCTGAGGGGTGGGGTATAATCCAGATTCCCAGGGGAGGGGGGGGAGAGAGAAAGAGAGAGAGAACTCAGTTTAGACAGTTTGTATGAAAGAAAGAGGGTAAAGACAGCTCCTCCTTAATAGTTCTCAGAGGATATTCTTTATGGAGATGGTAGCATGCTTTAGTTTGGCAAGATTCTGTCTATAGAATCTACAGACAGAAATGAAGAAATTACTTGAAAGAATCACAATGTGTGTTTCTTGACTTTTGGAGATTATAAAGTTTGGGCGAACCATGATCCTCCCCTATCATTCTAGAGGACAGACACCATTATGGAAAAAATTCCAAGTCCCATAAAATGACATTGTTTTAAGGAGAAAACTCAGTAACACACCCACCCTCTTACTGCATGTGCAGCAGGCATATGCCATATAAGTGATAACCAGCACCTCAAATTGCACTCAATAGCTGATAGGAAGCCAATGTAGTTTGTGGAGTAGTTGTGTAATGTCTTACGTGATTGTATTGAGGATCACTCATTACTATCCAAGGCACTGCCTAATTGTAGGCAATTGTAGTTTCAAAATAGTGCGTGCCATCTTCTTTTCCTCCTTTGCACATAATAAAACAGTCCTAATACATTTCTTGGAACACCCCACTCCTGGAGTGCTCAGCAAGCCCCAGACCAATCCTCTACTGGAAGGCAGGGGTGGGATACTATGGGTTCAGCCCGGTTCTATAGACACGGTACCTGCAAAGAGCAACTGATACCGAACCGGTTCGGTGTTTGGCCCACTCGCCTGCCCGGGCTCTAGGCTGTCCTTTATTCCCTGCTTTTCCCTCCTCAGCTGCTTTGTGCAGCACAGTTGACATTAAAAAAGCAGGAAACAGGAGGATTTTAAAAACACTTCGCACCCACGCACAGCGCTTGTCAGCTGTCCAAGCAGCACAGCTGATGATTTCTTGCAAACGTTGCACATATGCCTATTATGATTGTCTGCAGTTCGGAGAATCAGCAAATCGCTCCACTGGCTGGCCCCACCGCTCCCCACTCCTTACCTGGCATGCGAGCCATCCAACTTGCCTGGTATGGTAAGTTGATATTTTTCCTTTTTTTTCTCTGACCATCAGCTGTTCTACTCTGCCAGGAGATTTAGATTAGCTAGAAAGCAGGAAATCCTTGGATTTCTTGCTTTCTAGCTAATCTAAAAGCAGAGCCAAAGCTTCCTTAGGACTGAAGCTTTTCAGTGCAGACTCAGGTAGCCGATTGCAGATAGATCTCTAAGTGAATCTATGATTCTGTGAGCAATTCAATCTGCCTGCCTGCTTTGCCTGCTTTTGGGTAAAAGTTGTTCTTTTTTTATAAAAAATTTTTGAATATTTACATACATGGTGTGTTGTGAGTTAATTTTATGAGTTTGCTTGCAAGCAAATTTTATGTGACAGACTCAGATAGCCGACTGCAGAAAAATAAGTGAATCTGTAATTCTGTGAGTAACTCAATCTGCTTGCCTGCTTTGCCTGCTTTTGGGTAAAAGTCGCTCTTTTTTATAAAAAAAAATAAATATTTACATGAATATTTACAATATTTACATACAAGCCATGCCCACCCAGTCACATGACCACCAAGCCATGCCCAGTCAGCAAGCCACACCCACCTAGTCACAAGCCACATCCACAAATTAGGCCACACCCACAGAACCAGTTGTTAAGAAATTTGAATCCCACCTCTGCTGGAAGGGTGGAAGTCTGGAAAGAGAAGTATTGTTTCTTTTCCTCCACTCCTGACCATTTTATTCTCTCCAGTTGATTGTTTAACCTGAACCTATAACAGCTGGCTGGGGAATTCTGGGAATTGAAGTCCAGGCATTTTCAAAGTTGTTAAGGTGGAGAAGCACTGCTGTAATGTCTTTGGGCCTCTGATATTATCTGCAATTTTTTAAAAATCCTCCAATTTAGTTTTCTTGGACATTCTAAAGTCCTGCAGGAGTGCCATATTTCTATACAACCCATCAGTCTCAGAGCCCCTTGACCCAACATTGAATTCAGAATTAAAGCCTTCATAAAGGTACGCCAGTGAGCTACTGTTCAGAAGGGGACCCAAAAATCCCCACATAGCTCATCTGACAGTGGGTAAAATCTGGTGTTAGTAAAGATTCAAAGCAGACCCTTTGAAATCCACTAAATTAGTGGGTAATTCAAATCTCTGATTTCAAGGGGGGGTGTCTCCTTTTAATTGTTTTAACACCGGAATTTAGCCTAATAAATCCACCAGAAAACTAAATACGTTGTGTGAATTTCAGGTTCTCATTCAAATGCATTTTGAGTTTGTAAAGCTTTTTTTTAAATTAAATTATAAAGCTTTTTTTTTTTCCATTTTCATCTTAATCAGAACAGAATCCAATAATCTAGACTACATGCTGTAGCCTATGGCACATTGTTGATATTTCTAAAGAGATTTCTGATTTATCTTCCTCAGTTATGAGTTACTGGTCACAGCTGTACAAAAGATTTGAGGAGGGGATAAATCAAGGCCTTCCCCACACCCAGCATTCATTATCATATGTGGGGAAAGTGAATTAAAACTCAGATTCCACATCTTTGAGGTTCCACATCTTTCCTGCTGACCCCTTTTCAATCTCGGATCTCTCTTTTTTTTCTATTTTCTGGAAGCATCTTCATCTTTCAGTACTTCATCAGGGGAGGAAAGTTGGTTTTAAAAAACCAATAACAGTGTCTCTATTTCCCTGCTTGGTATTCCCTGAAGAGCTGGTAATGGATTCCTCCGTAGAGGCCAAAGACCATGACAGCAGTAATCCATTCTGCTCATAGTCCCAGCCCTTAGTTACGGCAAATGACTTGGCAACCATTCGAAAGGCGGCTGATGATGACTACAAAGCCAGACAGTTACTGCAGCCCAAACAGTATCCGGTTACATGGCTACAAAAAGGCAGTGAGTGATTAGAAAAAGGAGGACTTTCAGATGGGAGATCTCCAAGGGCCCAAATGAGATCAAAGTGGGGAAAAGCCAGAGGAAAAGAACAGTCTTTAAAAAAAAAAAACCAGTTAAAAAAAGTCCCTCCAGAGAACGGCTGATCCTATTTCCCAAGGGAAAATCCTTTGGTGCAAAAATTAAACAACTTATTTCCTTCTTTACCATAGAATACAGCTTGGGAAGAATATCTGGTGACAAACATGTTTATACATTTTTAAAGAATCTTGATAAAGGAAAAAATACTGCAGGTAGGTAAATAAATAGAAGGAGGATAGAAGGTACTTCCATTGTTCAATGCGGAGATACATCTGTGCAGCTTTTTTTTTTTTTTAATTATACAGGTTTGTAAAGGCTGAAGACCATTTTTAATTCAGTAAGGTCATATTGGCTTCCCAAAATTGAAGCACTTCTGGCATTTTTATCCAGAATGAGCTATTAATAGCTTTAGTCAGGCATGGAGTATGGAAAGCTGTGGTATGGGATGATCACAGTTGCAGTCAAATATGACTGAACCCATAGGCTGCAGAAGGGTGTTGCCAAAGAACACAAAACCATGGTAGCTTTAGTCAGCACTTTGGTAGCTGCAAATAGAAAAGAAACTGGCAACCAGACTTCCCTTGTTCGATGCAGAGAAAGTTTTTGCCAGTTGTTGTTTCACCTAAGGCAAGTTACAAAATAGTGGCAATTATCAATGTAAGAATATGCAAGGCTCCCTTCGCATTTTAAACCCCTTATATTTCTATTGTGAAGATACTGTGGTATACTGTAGATACTTTAAGGGCCCTGCAAAGAAACACCCCATCTGTTTTCAGGTACTTTCTTGGTTGGGTTGGTTGATGCTTACTTATTTATTCCATTCATTTCCAGCTTTTCTCCCTTTTGGGTTTTCATTTTGTTTTGCTTTACTGGAACAGATCCAGGAAAAGGTGAAGTAAGTTTTACTTACTTCTCTCTCCTCTCCTCTGCTGCTGCCCTGAGCTCTGGAGCAAATTTGGAAAGGGCAGCATAAGGATGTACTCTCTTCATTATTCAACTGTCAGAAGACATTCCATTGGCATGAAGAATTAATTAGAGACCTCTTTGGATAAATAGGTTAGACTACATGAAAAGTTACATGAAATATACTTCAGTGCCGCACCTGGATCGAGAGAGAAGCTTGTTCAGTGCACAAGCTAATTATTTCAGCCATAGTTGTGTTCCAAAATATAGTGGCTGGCTCATGATAAGCAGTGCTGCCTAATAATATCCCTTCAATTTATAATGTAAGCATGAAACATATGTCTTGAAATTATGGGAGAAGTAGAAGAAATGAGAAACTCTGCAAGTAAGAATAGTGTTGCAAGATTACTAGATGTGCAAAGTCAAGAAATCTAGTGAGAGGCATTGTGCTCTAAGGCAGGTAAAAAATAAGAGATCTGGCTTTAAAACAACTTTGTGAGAGACAGGAACACACCTTCCTGATGTATACCATTCGGGTGAGACAAATTGGAAAAACTGGTTAGAACTAAACAACAACAAAATACTATTCTGTTAAAATGACCAGGGATAAAAACAAGAAATATTTTCATAAAAGACTGGAACCGATCTAAGGAGTTTTTGTTGTTGTTGTTGAAATTGGATGAAAATGACTTGGTGATCTATGGATTTTCTGATTTTAAAAAATCTGACTATGGAAAGAATGGAATTATATTGGTAAATATTAAAGGGGGAGGATAATAAGTTTATAACTGTTGTAAAGAAGATTGGAACTCATTTTTTAAAATACTTCTGTCTATCTGCATTGTTTTCTGCCACTTTTTTGTTTCTGACTCTTTGTTTTTATGTTTTCATGTTTAACTTTTATCTATGTGGATTTCTAAATAAAAATTATATTAAAAAAAAGACTTTTTGTTCCTGTTGAAATCTCAGAACTAGCCAAAGATGTTTAGGCAAAATCAATGTTTTCTTTGTCTTCAGGCACTGATTCCTGAGAAATTTCAAGCCTATTGCAGGGTTAGAAATATACCTTTAGTCCTCAATTTACAATGGCAATTGAGACCAGAATTTCTGTCACTAGGTGATGAGGTCATAAGGCGAGGATGAATAAGAGACATCACTCAAGAAGAGAATTCCAAAGACTGGTCGTAACCACGATACAGTGCCATCATAACTTCCAAAAATAGCTGAATGAAGGTTGTAAATTGAGACCTGTAATCAGAGTGATGCAGAATTGGTCCTTTTTGTCTCAGTATCATCTGCAGTGATTGGCAGCAACTTCTTAAGATTTTAAATAGAACTTTTTTTTCCTACCCTACTGATGCAGATTCCATGTTCTTAATCCGAAGTTGTACTCCATTATGATATGATGAGATTCCATACAACTGTATCAAAATTGACATTTTTCTCCTATATAAATTGTAACAATTTATACAAAATCATATATTCCTGCAACCTCATCCTATATAAATTGTTACAATTTATAAAGGACAAGGTTGCAGAAACATATGATTTTATTCCCAAGAAAGAAAGAAAGAAAGACGTCATCTTATGTTTAGTCCTTCTGAAGATGTTATTCTCAGGGGCAAGATAGTGGTGAAAATCCCTTTCACACTTTTTGCTTAGGCTGTTGAGATCTGCCAGCGGAATAATCATACAACTAGCACAACTGTGACATTGCAAATACTTCAGCTAACTAAAAGTACCCAAGCTGCTTGCAAAAACAAGGCAATTCTCCCACAAATATGCCCACAAGAGGGCTATTCTCTCAGTAAAAGCAGTGATTGCAACAGAACTGGAAACAACACATTTTTGGTGTGTTTCCAGCTTTGTAATAGCTGAAAGTTCTTGCTAGAAATACTCAGCAACAAGCTATTTAAATGAAGGCAGGACAAATCTAGAAATGTGAGGGGCACATATGTTATAAGATTATTTTGCAAAACCTTTTGAATTTTTCTCCTTGAAGTTGGAAAGCAGTGATTTTGAGGTCCCTCCTGAGGTCTTCTGGGGGTGGGGGAAAATTGGATATTTGAAGAAACAAAGCAGGTATCATTTTGCAAATCCGAAACACTTCAGGAGGACCAGAAGGACATTCAGTCATGAGTAAAGCATCTCATCAAATAATGTACACAGCTCTGTTGCATAGTGAACACAGTGTCTGCTAAGCAGCCTGAAGGAAATAAATAGCATAATAACAATTGGTAGCTTATAATTCAGCTCTTTCATCTGAAACAGTGATACAGAAAAAAAATACCATTGGTCAGGTAGCCAAATGTTGTTTGCTTCTGAAGGTATATATCACAAGCCAAATTCTTCAATAGTGCAAAGTTGATCTATAGAGACTGAGATTAACGTGTTATGTAATTATTAATTAAGATCCATCATTTCTTGAGTGAAAAATATATGTAACTTTGGGCCTATCATAAACCAATTCACACCATGCTTTAAGAAAAAGACAATCTTCAAAAACTGTGTAGACAGTTATAAAAAGTGGGATAATTGCTCTCACCATATCATTGTATAGCTCAGTTCTCCAAGGATATTGAAAACTTTCTATTTAGCTTTCCTAAAATAAATGTCCATGTATGACAGCTCAGTGCCAAAGAGATTACAGTACTGCAAAAATACTGTGTTCTGCTTCTTGATTTAGCTGCCAACTGATTTGAAGCCTAATGGAATACAATGACTTGTATAACAACAAGGAGTTTCTCTATCTCACCCTAGCGAAAGCAAGAAAGGACTAATAATATAGGAGAAAAAATTGTCCACAGTGCTCACTGAACCAAAGTATTATAGATGAAGAATCACTATGCCATTTTATCCTCTGTTTACCCCATAAAGCAGAATGCAAAACTTACTTCAAGCAACATACATTGTACTGTATTTTCCCACAATGTTCATAATAAACTACACTAACATCATAGTGATAACATGCAATGACATCATTCTGCAAATGCCACACTGTTGTACTCGCTTCCCCTCATCTGACTCAAGTACATAAGTTTCAGTATTTGCACGATGATGACGAAAAGTGCACATCAGCATTTGCCATCCCAAACTCCTGGCATTTTCCTACCCTCAAATTCACCTTCATGTCAGGCACTATGGAAAGTGATCAGCTGGCCAATGTCTCACCTTGGAGAAAGACCACCATAGAAACAATAAAGAGGCTTATCCATACTGTCCCATGAAAAAGCAAACCGAAACAGGAACAGATTTATTTTGCATTGTTGACTAAGTGGCATCTTCATCCACTGCTCTGGCCATTTCCCTGTAGATACCCGAATGGCTGATGTGAATGTCTAATTGGAAGGCTCTAGATGACATTGGACAAACCACCCACTTTGGTTACCCATTTTCCTATTGGCCTCTGTCACTGCCTTTCTTGGCAGGTTGATCAGCAACCCAGACAGGTGACACCATTTATCTTCATATTCTAAAACCAATTTCAGCTAACACAGTGTTTAGTTGGGGGGGGGGAGGTTTCCTGTTGACGAGTTCAAAAAGCTCCTACTCAGCACACTTAACAATTGGTTGAAGATTTATAATCATTGAATCCCGGGACATCTGCATACTCTCAATTTGAGAAAGCTCTGATAAACAGTGTTGAGGAACCATGAGTAATACAGGGGAGGGGAATTTAACCATTATATTTTCCCCCTTTTCAATAAGGAATGATCTTTTCTTTCTTTCTTTCTTTCATTCTTTCTTTCTTTCATTCTTTCTTTCTTTCATTCTTTATTTCCTTCCTTCCTTCCTTCCTTCCTTTCTTTCATTCTTTATTTCCTTCCTTCCTTCCTTTCTTTCTTTCTTTCTTTCTTTCTTTCTTTCTTTCTTTCTTT
>JANHFN010004424.1:272756-284715 GCA_032468175.1 Toxicocalamus goodenoughensis
CCCCCCCCCCCCCCCCCCCCCCCCCCCCCCCCCCCCCCCCCCCCCCCCCCCAGGAAAGGGTAGGGAAGGTGGGTAAATGAGGCACAAGGGGAAGAGACTGCTTAGTTTAAGGCTTGGGAGGAAGGGATGGTGAAAAGAAATTCAGTTTCCCAGTAGTGCTTTGCTCTTTGTGGGTTCAGGGTTTGTTTATAAGCAATATTTGGCTACACTTATTTTCCCCACCTTTTGGTAGAAGGACAGAGAGCTAGTTAATACTTTGGACTTTCTTTTTAGTACTTTGCTTCTGTCATATGGTGCTTTTGCAATAGCAGTTTGTAATATGGCATGTGCTCTTCGGCTGCTGGTTAAGTTAGTTCTGATTCTTTAGTATTGGATGTGCCCGCTCTTAAGTCTGGATGGACAATTAAGATAGTTTTGTCCCCTAGAATTGAAGTTGGGAGGTTTCAAACATAGGATGAAATGTCTATTAGCGGTGGATATGTGAGAGTGAAAAAAGAGGGTCCATACTTTGGATTTGGAGGAAAGTAGCAAGCGGCTTGACAGGATATAATAGAGTTAACTTGGTAAAGTTTGACTGGATTGCAGCTAATACGTTTTTCAATATGTAGAAATAGCATGATCAGGATCAAAGTTGCGTTAAATCAAAGTGCAAAATGTGAGAGTAGTTTATTCAACTATATTTGTATAGTACTTTTATTTGAAATGCCTGTAAAAAACAACAGTGGAGTCTGCTGAGTTATAGGTATAGGCCAATAACTAAATTGCTGTCATACAAACAGTATGTACTCAAAGCTAATTTTTTTTGTTTTAAGTCAGTGTGTAAATTTTTCTCCTGCTATAAGAAGAAAAATGTATAGTTGTGACAAATCTTTTTTTCTTTTTTTGTGTTTTTCCAGTAAATCTTTTTTCTCAAAATACAACTTTATTTATATAGAATAGAATAGAATAGAATTTAATTCTTTATTGGCCAAGTGTGATTGGACACACAAGGAATTTGTCCTGGTGCATATGTTCTCAGTGTATATAAAAGAAGAGATACATTTGTCAAGAATTAGAAGGTACAACACTTAATAATAGTCATTTGAATAAGCAATCAAATCATACTAGGAAAGGGTCAATAAAAAATTAAAGTAAAAATAAAAATTTCAGCAACATTATGAACTCAAGTACAGTATGCCTAGGATTAGAGCATGTTACCATTTTATTCCTCCAAACCAATAGTTTGTTTATATTGGTTGCATTTTTAATTTATTTATTACATTTGTATGACCTCCCCCCGTCACCTATATGGCGACACTGGGCAGCTATATGAACATTTTTTATATGAACTTTGTAGACTTGGGGATTTTTAAGCAGTCATAGGGCTTTGTGAATAATAATACAGCAATGCAACATTTGTGGAATGTCCATGACTAATAAAGCTTTAAGGTAACAATACAGTTTTGTTCAATTAAAAATTGCTTTGAATAAATTAAAAATGCCCCAGCTGTAATTCTTCCCGGAAGACACCCTCTGCCCTGCAAGATCTTACTTCTAATTCCAGATGTATGTGGGCTGGTTGTGGTTACTCAAATGCAAGGGAAATACACATTGCAGGTTATGAAACGAAACCTATTTCTTACATGACCCTTTAAAGTCAGCTTTCCTTTGCCTTTATTGAATACCAAAGTAGAATTCGTATAGGTTCATATTTTGTTGTCTAAAGCATTTGGGTGTAAAGAAAACTTTTTTCTGAGTTAACTAAAGAATAAAAATGCCAGCACATTTCTCTATTTTGGAAGAAAATTACACAATTAGATATCACTTGTTTTAAAAATGTGAGTTCCAAGGAATGTCAATCTTTCTTAAACGCAGCAACCTGTGAACAAATTTTACAGTCATTTGGCTAGAATAAAAAGAAAGTTAAATTAACTTCTCTGGAATCTTATGAATTTAGCACACATCACCAGAATAGATTTGTTCCACAAACAGAACATGTGGATTACATCTGTTGTTCCTTTAATGGAGCAAGCAAACAATTTTTTTTAAATTCTGGCAATGAATTTTACATAGCCAGATACTGCCTCTTTTCCAGAAATAATCTATTTAATGTTATAAGATGTTATAAGAGAATCTTTGGGGACAGTGAGTACCAAAAAACTTTAAAGAGAATCTTATGGATGTTGTCACTGAATGGCTATCCTGATGCTCTTACCTGTTCACAAGCTACTGCCAAACTGGTACAGATACATTTATGTATTTGTTTATATCTCAGTTTATTATTTTTACAAGGGAGTAAATGTATCTAATATTCCTTCTATTTTCCTCACAATAACAACCACATGAGGTGGGTTGGCCTGAGAAAGAATGACTGGCCTAAGATCACCCAGCTGACTTTTATGCCTAAGGTAGGACTAGCAGTCAGTTTCCTGCTTTCTAGCCTGGTGCCTTAACCACTAGACCAGGGGTCCCCAACTTCCTGTCTGTGGACCAGCACTGGGCCTCAGCATGTCCGCAACTGGGCTGCACAAACAAGTGAAGCCCCATCTGCAGGATGCAAAACCACATCCATTCCAGTCCACGGAAAAACCTCTCTCCACAGAACCAGTGCCTGGTGTCCAAAAAGTTGGGGGCCATTGCACTAGACCAACTTGGTTCTCTTCCTCTTTCCCCTCCATAGGTTTGCTCAGTATGTACATTTATAAACAAAGCAATCCACTATTATTTAAAGAATACTTGTTCAGTACTTTTAGAACCCAGAGACCTTTTTGACTTTAAAAAGTGTTGCTTTAACTTTGCAGTGTGCCAACAATACCGATGGGTTTTTTTTTAAAGTCAGGTGAAACAGGAAGCCTGACAGGTGTTGAGGAAAGTACCTGCAGGTACAATGGAGTCTGTGCATATTTCAGTGGTCTCTATATGCTTGCTTTACTGTATTTACAGTAAAAATGCAACTATTTGTGCTTAATTTTTAAATAAGTGAAATACCGAGATTTGTACACCTCTTACCCTTAAGATTCTGCAGTCCACATTTTGCTAGATAGTTCAAAACATTCTCTTTTATCTATAGTTAAAAAAATCTTTAAATAAAATAATCTGGCACAAATTAGCAATAACAATTTGGAATGTGTGTAACGCATGTAGTTTGAATGTAGTTTCTAAGTTACATTTAGATGTACTGTAGTTATTGGAATAATACAGTGCATAGATAGGCCTGACTAAAAAGAAAGGGGCTCATTTGGTTTTTTTATATTGGATTTTATTAGTTTCTATTATCATTTATTATTTTATGATGATGTTGAATTTCAGGTTTGAATGCAGACATAATATTGAGTATGACCAGAAAAATATTACTAAAATAGATGGTTTTACTTCCAATTGAGTATGTATAACCACCATAGTTGGAACAGGGCTATGAATCTCTGTGACAAGTACTATGACTACATTTTTTTAACCTCAGAAATAAATATACCTTCAGTTAAGAAGTTCAGGGAAAGATTACTTGTGGATTGTTTGTGTCTGTATCTTGTTTGCATTTTTAAAATTATTTTTTCTATTGACACCGTTGTTTCACTAGGAAAGTTACTTAACTAGAAGACCACACAGTTTGACTGCCCTTTCTATATTATTGATACAACCTTCCATTTCCTCCCTGGTATACATAGAAGTCTGTGGAGAGAGGAGTGAAGATTAGAAAACTTTGTGTTTCAACCTGGACTTTGGAGGATTTGAAAGGTTAGAGTGTCTGCAGTCGCTGGATGTATTGACAAAACTAGGAGAAACTAAGTTTGCCAGCCATGTCCAACACAGACTACTATTCTCAGATATTTCTATCATGCACCAAAATCATGAGTGTTTCTGTATTTGTCATAATTGTATAAAATAAAGAGTTTGTGTTGCAACTTTTTCATGCAGTTGGAATTCCCCCTTCTATTCAACTATCAACAGATTGACATTTTACTAAACTATTTTTGTTCTGGAGGACAGACATTTGAACTTTTTCTTCAAATGTTTTACTCACACTGTTTTACGCAATCCAAAAAACAAGGTTGTGAGCTGTTGCTGGTCACATCTAATCTGTATAGCCATTGTAAGCGAGGAATGCAAGGCAGATTAAACAAATCTATGCAAAAAAAGAGGGGAAAATGCAGTGTAGGGGTATGATTTGAAAAATGATCTTTAACAAACTTTTCAATTATCAGTCAGATACTTCAAAACTGAAGTTTTGGGATATCTGAGCAACAAAAATAAACCTTGTGCTGCCTTAAATTATTAAGGCGGTTATTTTTCATGGACTGAAGTTCAACTATTGCATTCCTTGAAAAACAACCTAGTCTACAAAAGTATAGTTGTAACATAGCATCTTAAAGATAGCCCAGTATGTTTTAGACATCTGTTTTATAATGAAATTTAATATTAGGGGTTAAGTTTTTTTAAAATAAAACTGAACTTAAATTTACTTCTATAAAGGAAAGAATTAGAGGAAAAACTTAGCTTATTTGTTCATGACCAAGGGTGTGACAATTTATCACAATAGATGTATCTTGAATCACCCATTATCTCTGCTTGGCTGGTCTCTATAAATTGCTGGCTTCTTGAAAATTCTTCCCTATACATTCTGTAATATAGGGCTCTTTAATTCCATGGTATGCCCAATTCTAAACAGTACTAACCAAACAAAGTGGTTGTTTTGGTTTTAACTAAAAAGGCTGTTTCACTAATTGTCCTTTTTTAAAGTATGGAAACTAAATGGCTTTGCTGTATGTTTCTGCATCTGGCAGCAGATATATTATTTCTCTTTGCTTTTTCTTCCTGCTCCCTGTACCATCTAAGCTAATATAATTCTTTACTGATCAAGTAGGCTGCATAATCTGCTTTAATCAGTTTAATAGCCTGTTAGTCTACAGCCTGAATTACAATGTGGCAGAAATCCCAGAGGAGGAAATATGTATGAAAAAATAAAAAAGATAAAATTCCTGGAACTCAGCATTGTTTCAGGAGGTTGTCTTAGCTTAGAGGCGTATATTGATGTTGCATGTAGTTTCTAGATCAAGACAGAGCCTTAATCTGTTTTCTAAAACCACTGGATTACCCTTAGTGACCTCAAGGAAACAACAACCAGAGGGGTTCAGATTTTTAATTTTGGGGTAAATTGATTGCACCTTTTAAGCACCTTTTAATACGTGCTTAAAATACCCTTACCCTATTTTGCCTATACTTCTATAAACAATATCCATGAGATGATAAAAATCCTAGAGATGTCTTAGGATAAGTTCTATTTATCAATTTAGAAGAATACATGTTGAAAGTTTGTAAACACATACTTTAAGGTTTGGTGGCCTTTTTTTAAAGAGGGAATCCTATTTTTAATTCTTTTGTAAACAATTGTGTTTATTTGACTGGTAAACATACAGATGCTGTTGCAACAATGGGTGCAGATTTTTTAAAAATCTATCTTTTTGTAGAGCTCAGTGGCTCACTTCTGGAAAGTCAATCATGGCTTTAAAAGCCACCGATTGTCTTATTTAGTTTGTGTTATGTGTGAGGAAACGTGCTTAGAATCAGGAATTAGAAGAGTAATTAAGAGTGTGTGGGTTTCTATCATTGTGGCCATCTATTCAAAACATGTTTGTTGAACCTGAATATTTAAAAAAGGAACAAAAATAAAGCCATGTGTATTAGCTAAGCTCTATCCATTTTCTTATTTCAGTGACCTTGGAAAAGCAAAATGTGAGTGTCTCAATGGAATGTATTAGTTTCATATTTTTTGTCTTTAAAACACTGTCTTAAGATTATCTCATGATAAGAAGGGAGAATCACAGTGAATACATTAGAGTATGAGTGGGTAGAAAGTAGTACCAAAATGACAGGGGGCGGGATCTGTGTTCAAATTTAGCCCTGAATGCATCTTTGGTGGGACTTGAGCAAACAGTGTCCTATCTAGTGACTCTGTATGTTATTATTTACTTTATACAGTACATTCTTCATAGGGCTGATGTATAAGTAACTAGTGCTTATTTTTGAAGGACTTTAACTGGATGAATTCAAGGTTAGAAATGTATGTATGTATGCATGTATATGCATGTGGTATATAAAATCATTTCATCAGTTTTAGTTGAAGAGCCTGTCTCTTCTATGTACTATATACACAATCTCAAATACACAGAGAGAGAGAAAGAGAGAGAGAGAGAGAGTGGTGATTTTAGTGGAATAGCAAAAAGAGGAAGATTATTTTTTTCTTTAATCAGTCTTTTTCATATTGCAATAATTAAGAATTGAAGAGTCTCTCTGATGCAAAACAGATAGGAAAAGATCTGGAAAAGATCTCTCTCGTAAGAGATATTGGGAAAAAGGTCAGGTAGGTTTATGCAATTTATGATGTGTACAGCTTAGTCACAATTAAACAGATGTTCTGATTGGCTACATGGCCTGCATTCGTCATCCTTAGGCAAATGAAAAGAAAAAAAATATTCAAAAATATGTGCAGTACATACATTTGATATAGAGGGTAGCTATGCAAACATAAAGCTATAGATAAGGCTATTAGTTGATAAGTGAGAAAATGTAATAGATTACTTTAGTAATTAAAATATAATCAGTTATATATAGATTTATAAATAGCAATTTTCAGTTATGTTAAAGAATTCTATACATTAGATCAGTTGTTCAAGATACCCTTCAGTTTTGAACAGCTGTAAATGCTTCCAATACAATGTCTGGGTTGTGTCTGAAATTATTATATAACTCTTTAGCTGTATCATAATTGTTAATTTCCCTTTTTATGACCCTGTAATCCTTAATTTGGAGTAGAATCAGGGTAACTGGATGGAGCTGAGTGTTTGCTGGCCGGATGCCTTTCCTGGCATCAAGCGGAGTTCACAGCACATATGTTTTTCCTTGGAGCCTTAGGAGAGAAACTGGGGTGAGATTCTACCGGTTCAGGTGAACCGGTACCTCTGAGGATCAGTTGTTGGGCCTGCCCGCCTGCCTGGGCTCTAGGCTGTGCTTTATATCCTGTTTTTTAAGCTCAGCTGATTCACGCAGCACAGCGGATTGCCGCACAGCAGCTGTTTAACACACAGGGATTGCTGGAGAAAGTCAGTAGCAAATGCTCTGCATGCGCACAAAGCACGCGTTCACCGAACCGGTTGCTACAGCGGTTGAATCGCATCCCTGAGGGAGACATATATGCAGCTACCTAGGATTGAACTCTCCATCTTCTGAATGGAAAGCGAGTCACTAGGCCAAAATGGCACTGAATTGCCAGTATCATAACTGATAAATGTTAAAAACTGTAGAGAAAAAGTTTAAAGCAATGGGCAAAGTGGATTTGATTTAAATCAAGTCGATTTAAATCATGATTTAATTCACTAGTAAAAAGGCTTGATTTAAATCAACTCAATTTAAATAATAATTTTTAAATAGCAACTGTTATCTCTGTCCTGCAGCAGTTCTTCATCTGACCCGCTGTTGACTCACCGACAGTCCCAATATTGCAGAATATACAGCCTCATGCTACATAACTAAGCTCCATTTCATGCTGAATAAACTAAATTATTAATGTATTTTAAAGGTAAAAAACTATCTTTAGATAGATGTTTACTCCAAAAGCATTTTATTAAAATAAATTTGATAAAAATAAAAAAAAAGATTTAAGTTTTAAAAGTCACATTTAATTTTTTTTTTTAATAATTGGTTTTTATCCACTCTGCCCATAGTATTAGTTCCAGCGGTTCTACAATAACCTTTCTAAACTGCAGTTCTATGAGAGGTCATGATGGGGGGTGGAATCATTTTTGAGCTTTTTGAGATCATCTGTTCATTTTTTTGAGATCATCTATCTATTCATTTCATAAATATGATGGTGATACTCAGCTTTACATTTCTACCTTGGTCAATGATGGCTAGGCTAGTGAGATCCTATCCCAGTACTTGAGTTGTGAGGGTCTAGATGGGAGAAAACAGGCTAAAATTGAGGTCCAGCAAGGCAGAGGTAATATTTGTCCATTGGTGTATTTGGGGAGCTCCAGTGGTACCTCTTTATGCTTTTGTCTACAATTACAATGTGTTCTACATGGGTCTGTCTTTAAAGATCACTCAGAAGCTTCATTTGATTTAAAATTAAGGTGTCTATAAATTAATTACTGTCTATTGACTGACTCTTAGTTATGGAACAAATACATTTGGGCCACAAACATATATTGATTTTCTGTTAGGTTCTGGATACAATGTGATAACCTACAAAGCCCTCTTTGGGTTTGCACCAGTGGTGGGATTCAACATTTTTTGCTATCAATTCTGTAGGCATGGCTTGATGGGCGTGGTGTGGCTTGGTGGGCATGACGGGAAGGATACTGCAAAATTCCCATTTCCTCCCCACCCCATTAACCTGCCTTCCAGCTCCGTTTTCCTGTGCAGGGCAACAATAGAAGATGCAGCTGATCAGCTGAGACTTGGGAGGCAGAGAATAGATGGGGGCGGGGCCAGTCAGAGGTGGTATTTGCCAATTCTCTGAACTACTCAAAATTTCCGCTACCAGTTCTCCAGAACTGGTCAGAACCTGCTGAATACCACCTCTGGTTTTCACCAAGCTCAAGATCACATGTATCTATTAAAATCACCTTGATAGTAGCAGCACCAACTCTCTGAACCAACCATCCATTGAAAAGTAGAGTAGCCCTAACTTTAACCTCCCTCTAGTAACAGATGAAAATAAAGGTCTTCCAAAGTACATTGAGTATTTTTTGCTTTTTCTAATTTTTGTGCTTCAGGTTTTGTATGCTTTTAACTGGACCATGCATAGTTTTTTTTATTATTTCCATGAAACCAGTGTAGAAATGAAGTAAATGAATACCCAGACAGAAATAAATCTGCTCCTTTTCTATTTATGGTTGTCTTTAGGACTTTTGCATATTTCATTTTTTTATGCCATGGAAATTAAGAAGCATATATGGAGAACCTGGTTGTGCTCTACTTACAAGGAATATTCTGTTTCCAGTTTTATCATGGTTTATCTAGGACTTACATTTGGGCTCAATTTGCTCTTTTGGTTTTAAGCTCTGAGTGCATGTGAAACTCCTCTTTAGTGTACACATATATGGACATGAACCATTAGTGTACACAAACATGTAATATATACTATTCATACACTTGCATATATCTACTTAAACACATATTTGCTCAATTAATTAACAAAACCTCTCTTCTAAAATTAAGCCTTGTGTCAAGATAATAGGTGGTGATCTAATACAGCATTCATTCAGTAAAATTTATTTTGCAAGCAAGTTCATCAAGTCCTTCAGCTGCTAAAAAACTACAGTAAATTCCTTGTTTGTTCTACAGAAAATTTAAAACAAACTATTCAGTTGTGTTTTACTATTGTTTTTCTTTCTAGGTAGATTCTAATTTCCAGACAGATTGTTCCTGATATTTGATTGTGATATTATGACAGTGTTGGTGTTAATGTTTTTTTAAAAAAAACACAACATTGTAAAATGTTCGAGAGACTTATCAAAACAGAATTTTCAAAGTCATTATAAGACAAACTAAAAAGAGGCAGTAAAACAAAATCAGTTCTGTGAAGGAGTTCATTAATCCACTGAGACATGTATTTATGTGTGTGTGTTTAGAACACAGATATAAATATCAAAGGAAAGGGAGGGAATTACTTAAAATTTACTAGATTTATGAACTCAAGGGTTAACTCTTGAGAATCTGTTCCAGGAAGTTGCTGGCAGCATGTTCACTGACAGTTTACTTTTGTTTTCTGGCATGGGGAAATGGCCACAGCACTCTTCTAAATAAAAGCACAATATTAAATTAACTTACCAAGTGAGGAGAGAGACATCCCTGTTCAGTGGCATCCTATAGTTGTAAGTAAGAGCAACAGATGTAAATCAGTGTTCAAAATTGAAAATACTAATTTTCTTGTATCTTGAGCGGAAGAAATGAACAGGTGGAGAGGAAGTTTATTGAAGTTCCTCACCCATTTAAGGAACATAGTTTGTTCAGTGTTTCACTGTTTGTTTAAAACCTCTCTTTCTCCAAATTACCTGGGGCCGGAGTGCTATTGTGACCTGAAACTAAGAGGCAGGTAACAGGGTGGCATGCGATTGACTGGAATGTACTTAGT
The DNA here is from genome assembly GCA_032468175.1 of Toxicocalamus goodenoughensis. Lineage (NCBI taxonomy): Eukaryota > Metazoa > Chordata > Lepidosauria > Squamata > Elapidae > Toxicocalamus > Toxicocalamus goodenoughensis. The sequence goes on from JANHFN010004424.1 coordinate 282,868, forward strand.
CAACATTCCTAACCATGAGGGTGCTAAAAAGAGTGTTGGATTAAAGTCTCTGGAAGTTTCAGTTCCTTTGTAGTGAAGAAGAACAGTGAGAGGATCAAGGTTCAGTTATGTGAAACCTGGAGGAGGTCAGTGAGCCAGAAATAGGTATGTGGAATCTTTTAACTATGCTGATTTTCTCCATGAAAGTAGTGCTCTCAATATTTGAAAATCAATATTTGATGTGGCATGTCTCTCTTTCAGCTCTTCTTGCTTTCTAGCTATAGACTTTCATTTCTTGGTAGGGAGACCTCAATTCAGTGACATATTTATGAAGGTTGAGACAATGGAAGACATGCTTTGCCACTCAGAACATTATGAACTCATTCTGTATTACAGGCTGTATAGGGGAAGTCCATTGACCCTGAGAAGGGAACTTGACTAGCTATGCTACGATGATTAAAATTAAATAAACAATTCAAATTAACCATTCAAATGCTGCTGATTTTAATTTTACAGTCTGTTTGGGTTCTTTCCTGCCATTGGGGATTCTATTTAGGCAAAAAATTAAAAAACAAAATTACTTCTCTACTTCTTGGGCACTCCTCTCAAGTATAAGATAAATAAGAAGTTCTTCATTTACTGAAATGTTTGAGGTATCACTCACAAATGAGGATGTAGAACATATATATGACTTTCAGATTACAGTTTGGGAAAGAAAAAATGGTTGGAAGAATTTTCTAAGTTTGAAGTGGGACACATTGCTTAATTAAATTCCCAATGGTCCTCAGAATATAATTACATACTGTAATAGGTGGTAATATTTTTTGGGGGTTGATAGGTTACCTTTGTTGATGACTGTCAGCATTACTGAATTGTCTACAAACTGATTTTTGAAATGGCAAGCACCATCTGTAGTCTGAAAGAAAACTCCCGCCAACCCATCTGCTGCATATATGTTATATATTTACCGTCCTGGTTCATTGAACACCTGCCTGATGAACGATTCAAAGTTTTTATTTCCCTTTCAAGATGAAGTCATCAAAGATGGTTAGCACAATAAATGATGAAACAACAAAATCTTGTAAAAAATAGATGCCAAAAGCAGAGTTGTACCTTTCTGCTTCATAAGTCTATTAAATCACTAGTTTGAATACTCTCTTTCAAACTCAACAACCCCATCTAGATTATGCCATGGAACAATGCTATTTCAAATATTACTGCATTTGAGGAAAAATAGCTTTGCTCTTAAATGGACTGGATGAACAAACTTTATTACAGAATCCAATCTGAGCTGATCACCAGGACCAAAGGTTGGTTCTTCCAAGCTTTCATGCTCGTGCTAGAACCCATCTTTAGGGAATTTATCTCTTTCCAGACAGAATGCACTGGGCACCATCAACATCCTAATTAACAACTAAAAGCTACACACAACCAGGAACCATATAAATACAACACAAAGAACAGTCCAGTGCACCTCTTCTGGAGAGAGAGAGAGGTTCCCTGATGATGGACACCAGCACAAGTTCAAAAGCTTGGAAGAGTAAAATTTTGGTCCTAGTGACTGAAGCAGATGGATCCTGCAACAAACTTTATTAATTGGAAGCAGAGTCCTTAAATTTATCATAGGTGATCTACATAGTAAATTTGATGCTTTGAAAGCCTTAATTCCATAATTATAAGAATCTGTTTCACTGTTATATGATTCCTCTCCCTTAAAAAAAGGTAGTATTCTATAACAGGGGTCACCAACCTTTTGGACCACAGGGACCACCAAACTCATAATTTTAAATCTCAGGGACCACTAACCAGTTCTGTGGGCATGGCCTAATTTGTGGGTGTGGCTTGGTGGTCATGTGACTGGCTGGGCAT